>JAHRHZ010000283.1:5571179-5603553 GCA_024137785.1 Ginglymostoma cirratum | reverse complement strand
TAGGCCCGAAACGTCAAGTTTTCCTGCTCCTATGATGCTGCTTGACCTGCTGTGTTCATCCAGCCCCATGCTCACCATTCACAAATTAATTTAAACACCTGCGGTATGGCTGCCTCCAATGCTGGACCATACACATAACTGATCAAGTGTCAACAAGAACAAATTGTTATTATTTTGTTAATAAAGGCTTCCTTTGTTTTCAATCTCATTGCTGCCAAATCATTGATGAATTAAGACTGAGCAAAATGGCAAGGTTAAAACGAAGCCGATACTGACCTCCAAAACAACCTAATATTTGGTGACATCTGCGCTGCTTTAGAAAGTTTTAATTCAACAACTAGTTTGTCCCCTTGTACAAAGTAAGTGCATTATTGTGCACTGGGAATTACCCTCAAATTAAAATTTATCAACACATTCTACGCGTTTCTTTTTTTAAATTGACACTTTTGAGAAGGGAGAGCCGTTCCAGACAATGGGTTGCAGGGTTTTGTGCAGGGAGTTAAATTTCCTAAAAGTATACTTGAGTCAGGGTTCCAAGAACTTACAGCCATTTCCCTGATTTTGCTGGGGCAGGGTTGAAGGTGACTGGGGAAGTCAATTGGATGTGTCAGTAAGTACTTTAAAGAAAATATTCTGGAATACTAGCAAAGGCATCCATTTCCTGACTTATCAGCAATTTGCTAGGGTCAGTGAAGTGATTGCATGAGGTGGAAAGAGGTTCTTCAGTCAAACCGACAAGCTGAGAAGACTTTGAGCATTGAAACTTAGGGGTTCCAACCATAACCAGGTAGCAGCCTGCTTTTCAAAGCTCTTCATCTCTCATAATCCTATCAATATCTGACAGGCTTCTCATCAGGTACCCTCATCTGTCTAGCAGGTCACTCAGCTTCAGCTACACTTTTCTGCAGTCAGCTGTCACCATGGCATGGGAGCAACATATGCAGGCGCATATGTACCCTTGATGAGAGGCAAGAGAAGTAAAAATACCAACGACAGCATCAGCTGTAGTAGCAATAACACCTGCTGCTTCATGCTCCTCCACTGGGCATAGAGAACAGAACACAGAGATTCAACTGGAAGAAGGCAAATCCCCAAATGCAGGGCATGTCACATCCTTGGAAAAGAGGCCTCTGGAGACACTGGTTCTCACCGCAGGTCACTGCTGACATCTGCAGCCTCTTGAACAAGACATCTTTCCCAGTGCAGGTGATGCGTATGCACTGGTAGTGGTCCATAACGCGCCTAATAATGGAAGCCAAGCAACGTGGTATTTCTAGTAGCCATGAAAATAGCAGCATTTTCTAGAGAAAAAGAGCAGGTGAAATTGTGTTCTCGTCCAATGGCAAAATTTACATTGCTGAATATGGTAATGTACATACAGAATCTGACAGGAAAGACCGTGATTCAGTCCATTTTGCTTGTGTCAGCTCTATGAAAGTGGTATTCAGTTAATCCCACTTCTCTGCTCTTACTCCACCCAAAAAAAGGTTTTCCATTTTAAATATGTATTGAATTCGCTTTTATTTATGAATCTGCATTCTTCATATTTTCAGGCGGTTCATGCCTGAACATGTTGATGCAGTGTGGAGCTGGAGAAACACAGCAGGTCAGGCAACATTACAGGAGTAGGAGAGTCGACGTTTCAGGCCTAGATCCTTCATCAGGACTGGGAAGGGGGAAGGGAGCTGGGAAATAAATAGAGGGAAGAAGGGTGGGGCTGGAGGGAGGTAGGTGGAATGCGATAGGTGGATGCAGGTAGGGGTAGTGGGGATTGGTCAGTGGGAAGGGTGCTGCAGGTAGGTGGTGGACAGGTAGTGTCAAGTCAAAGTGGCGCAGATGAGATGGAGGGTTGGACATGGGGAGATTTTGAAACTGGTGAATTCTGTGTTCAGGCTATCGGGCTGTAGGCTGTTCTTCCAGTTTGCATGTGGCATCATTGTGGCACTGGAGGAGGCCCAGGATGGATATGTCGCCCAGTGAGTGGAAGGGGGAAGTTAAAATAGTTGGTGACTGGAAGGGGTTGTTGATTATGGCACATGGAGTGCAGGTGCTCTGCAAATCTGTCACGGAGTCCACGTTCGGTCTCACCAATGTGGCCTCCTCTACATCGAGAGCAACGGATACAGTAGACTAGGTTGGAGGATGTGCAGGTGGACCCGTCAGACATGGTAAGTTTGTCTTGGGCCTTGGATGGCAAGAGGGGAGATATAGGGGCACGAATAGCACTTGCGGTTGCAGGGAAAGGTGCTGAGTGTGGTGGGATCAATGGGGTGTGGAGAGGATAAGCGAGTTACAGAGTAAGCAGTCCCTACAAAAGGCAGATAAGGATCAGGAGGGAAATATCTCCTTGGTGGCAGAATTGGAGAAGGATGATATGCTGGATGCGGAGATTGGTGGGGTGGCATGTGAAGACCAGGGGGACTCTCTCCTTATTTTTGTCGGCGGGGGGGAGGGGATTTGAAGGCAGAAGTGCGAGAAATGCAAGAGATGTAGTTAAGGGCATTTTCGATCAACGGAGGGGAGAGTTTCCGGTTCTTGAAGTAGTGGAACGCTCCATCTTGGGAGCAGATGCGGCAAAGGCAGAGGAATCACGAGTAAGGGATTGCATTCTTGCAGGAGGGTGGGTGAGAGGAGGTATAGTCCAGGTAGCTATGGGAGTCGGTGTGTTTGAAATAGATGTCAGTACTGAGACAGTTACTGAATATGGAGTCAGAGGGGTCCAGGAAGGGGAGGGAGGTAGTGGAGATGGTCCAGGTGAATTTGAGGTTGCTGTGAAAAGGTGCTAGTAAAGTTGATGAACTGTTCAAACTCCTCATGGGAGCACGAGGCTGTGCAGATACAGTCATTGATGTCGCGGAGGAAGAGATAAGAGATGGTGACGGTGTAACAGCGGAAGAGGGACTGTTCTATGTACCCTACGAAGAACAGGCATAGCTCGGACCCATAACGGCACCCCTCTGGTTTGCAGGAACTGGGAGGAGTTAAAGGAAAAGTTGTTGCAGGTAAGGACAAGTTCCGTTTAGCAGATGAGGGTGTCGGTGGAGGCGAACTGGTTGAACCTGTGAGAGAGGAAGAATCAGAGGGCTTTTAGGCCATTTGCATGGGGGATACAAGCGTACAGGGACTGGATGTCCATGGTGAAGATGGTTTTAGAGACCAGGGAATTGCAAGTCCTGGAGAAGGTGGAGGTAGTGGGTAGTGTCCCAAACGTAGATGGGGAGTCCCTGGACCGGGAGGAAAAGACAGAGTCAAGGTACGCAGAGATGAGTTCAGTGGGGCAGAAGCAGGCAAAGACAATGGGTTGACTGGGACTGGACAATGGGTTTGTGGATTTTGGGAAGGAGACAGAACCAGGCAGTTCGGGGTTTTGGAACAATGAGCTCAGAGGCTGTGAGTGGGAGGTCACTTAAGATGATAAGGTTATGGTTGGTCTGAGAGACTGTGGTCTAGTGATCAGGGGTGGGGTCATAATCAAGAGGGGGCAGTAGGAAGAGGTGTCAGAGAGTCGGCGCATGGCCTCCGTGATGTAAAGGTCAATGTACCATACCACTGCTACACCCCTCACCCGCTTATCCACAGGTTTGATGGTGAGAGGTTGGAGTGAATGAGAAGGGAGGAGAGGTTGAGGTGATTGTTGTCACCACGGCATTTGGAGATGAAGAGGTCGAGGGACAGTAGGCGGCCGTGGGGTGGTGTCCAGGATGAGGAGGTTTGTTAGAGGCAGGAGAAGGGATTGGCAGAGTGTGGGTTAGACTCCCCGTCAAAGAAATAGGTGCGGAGTCGGAGGGAAAAAAAAAACAGTTCAACATCCAGTGAACGGAATTCATCGATGTGTGAGTGAAGGGGAATGAAGGTGAATCTTTTGCAGAGGACTGACCATTTGGCCTCAGTCAAGGGGAGGCTGGGTGGGGTGGATGGTGATGGTGAACACCCGGCAGGGCTTAGGTTGGGGCTAGGTGTAGAGCTGGAGCTGGGAGCGGGGGTGGAGACCGTCTTGGGAGTGGGTGTGTGTATGGGGATGGTCACGTAGGTGGAAGCGAAAGTAACACTGCCATTGGCGGAAGTGACAGCGGTGGCGTACATGACGTTATTGGTGTCAGCAGCAGCAACAGTGGCGTGGTCAGCAATGGCAGAAGTGATGTAGTCGGCAGCAGCAGAGGCCGAGACGACCACACGGTTAATGGCACCGGGCAAATTCAGAGGGAAGTCCTAGATAAGGTTGGGGTCTGGGAGGAGGTCTGTGTTTGGTGGTAAGCACAAGCAAGTTTGGTGTACTTACGGTCCTTGATTTCCGTAGGGCAGAGAAAAAGCATTGGTTGAGGGTGTGGATCCAGTGCAGAATGAAAAACTAAAAAGAGGTCCCTTGCAGGCCTGGGAGAGAAAGGCTCTGAGCTGGGGTAGGACTGACTGAAGTGCAAGAAGGTGCCGGCATATCTGAGGGGCATGCAGCTGAGGATCAGCACAGAAAACAGTTTTTGGAGGCTCTGGATGTACTATAGGTTGCGGTTGTCATGGTTTGGGCCAAATTGCAATGGCTTGAACATCGTTTGGAGTCCATCGAGGATGATCTGGCTGTGAATGCGTGTACTGAGAAAGGAGATGTGGCCACAGTACCAGGTTTGTTTTAGTACGTGGTCAAAGAGCTTCAGGGCAGAGCTACCCGTGCCTGAACATAATTCACAGCATAAAAAATGTCTCCACTATATTGTATAGTGTTCTAAAACATGATCTAAAACATGTTCTAAATGATCTAAAACAAAGCAGTTCAACTGATTGGTACTCTATTCACCATCTTAAACATTCACTCCCTCCAGCATTGCTACAAATTGGCTTCAGAATGTACCGCCTACAAAGAGGTACTGCAGCAACTCATCATCATTAACTAAACTGACCAAATCATTGACCTCTAGCACCTAGAAATGTAGGGGAGTAAATGTATTCAAGCATCACAACCTTCTCAACTGCTGAACACACTGCCTCGACTTTGAAATTTGTGTTCTTGTTGGATTAAAAACCTGAAGCTCCATACCTGTTGTGGAAGGGATTTAGAACACGAGCAGCACTGTGATGATGTTGCTAAGCTGGTGCTTACTGGGCATGATTAGAACAGTGTGGGTGGAGTTAGAAAAAAGGAGCGAAACATATGGAGACTTGGGCAGAAGCCTGATATCTAGCATTGTGAACGTTAGAAACAAGCGCAGTAAAGCATAAGATGGTAGAGTTTATGGAATAGTTCCTCAGTGAGGCAACAGTAAAATTACAGTTTAGTAGATATCTCCGAATACTATGAATTGAGTATTCGAACTTAATTTGTGATAGTGTTATAAAGAAGAGCAACCTAAAAGCCAGTTTTTGACTATGTCTCCTCTTCAACCAGTCTGATTTGAACCAAAACTCTTAAACGTGGCTATAAAAAGCCACTCAACAAAAGATGACAGTAGTGATGGGATCCACTGCCCAGAAAATCATGGCAGCAGTGAAGTTCAAGAAGAAGACATGAAGTCATTTGGAGAAGAGCTCAACAAACCACATTTTTAAAACATCAATAGTTTTAAAGACCATTAACAGCCTGAAAAGCCACAGAGTTAAACAACTGCTAAGAAAATATCTCTGAACAGTAAACTCTTTAAGAGATATATCATAAAACAACTTTAAGTCTGAGCAGAAGTCTTTTATAGCTAGCAATAGGGAAAACAAGCTGTCTTTTAAAAAAAATATACAGAGAGCTGTATAAGCCCTAAGTTTTCATTGAGCACCCATGAAAAAAAGGCTGTTTATCATATACCCAAACAGATTTGATTCCTTAAACAAAAAAGGAAAGTAACAAAAACAGAAGCTGCTAGAAAAGCTCGGCAGGTCGGTTTATATGCAGAAAATAGGGAGGGAGAAATGTTAGAATAGAGCCCGAAGAGAGATGATCTGGCTGTGTATGCACGTACTGAGAAAGGAGATGCTTCACAGATGCTGCCAGATCTGCTGAGCTTTTCCAGCAACTTCTGATTCTGTTCTGTTCCTGTTCCTGATTTACAGCATTTGCAGTTCTTTTGGTTTTTGAAAAGGAAAGTAAATTTGTTCCCGGATAAAAAAGTAAGCTGGGAAACAGATCTACGTCTTCAAAGATCAATTAAACAATGTTCAAATGATTCATTTGATATAGATTAATATTAAAGTTCAGAAAATTCTTCAGAAACAGGTGTTATGGACCAGATCAAACTCCCTCAAAATATATTAAGATAGGGTCCAAACCCTAACTTTTTCTTATGTTAAAGGTAAGTGTAAGGCATTGCATTTCAGATGCAATTCAATTGGTCAAACTACTCAATATTAAGCAAAACACACTATTTTTATATTACAGTTAAAATAAAGACAAAAGTAAAAATAAAACTTGGCTTAACTGTAACTCTAACAAAACACTAACCAAAATAATAGATGTATTAACTACTAGTAATTAACCGGTCCAACATAGTAGCATCCCATGAATAACACGTAGCAAAGACAAATTCAGTAAAAGAGATCGCCTCACATGCAATTCCAGCAGCAGGAAGAGAATCCCATCTGTTAGCATTAAACAGACAGAAGCATTACAGCTTCCACCTCCAACTTCAAAACCCCAATAACTGCTACTGAAAGCTAAACTAAAATTCCAGTTCTGTCGGAGCTTGATCCCACTCATTCAGGCCGGTTCTATTGCTCAATTCTTTAAAGAAAAACCCAAAGCCTCACAAGCTGTTTACTTTATTGGCTTTGGAACAGACCACTTGCTGCCTTTGTCTCAACCTCTCATCAAAAAAAAACCAAAATACACCCCTTAAGGCCACAGTATCGTCACACAGACTTTAAGTAAATCGACTGATTAAAAAAAGAAAAATTCTTTCTTAGAATTTGAAATTTCAGAGCCCTAACAGGGAAGTTAGTTAAACCAGCCAAAGTAAAGGTTGAAGTGAGCAATGAACGTTTCATAAATTTTAATTGCTGAAGGAAAATAATTCAGAGATAAATGAAATAGAACATGAATCTAATCACGTAGTGTTGAACATGGCATGAAAATACCTCGGACTCAGAAATTAAGGCATAAATTGACATCATGGCAGCCATCTTTGATAAATCAAAAACATCATGAAATCTTATTGTGCCTTTGTGAGAAAGTTTCTGGTCTTCACCTACAGGGATATCTCCATTCATCTCTATGGAGGTGTCACATTGTTAAAAGGGAAAGAAAATTTTGTATTGAAAACAGCATTTAGAACAGTAGAAAATTTAGCAAGTTTCAGTTTTAGAACAACAACAACAACAAAGATTCAACAACTTTAAGAACAGAAACAATTATGACAGAAACGTCATAGATCTCTTAGATAAATCAGTCACTGGACTTCCTCAATTAAAAGAAATACATAGTCTAAAATGTTGTTCAAGCAGCATTTATGGGAGAGGCGTGGATAGTAGAAGTATTTTTTCTGAGGGTGGAAATGTGAAATACAAGGAGCATAGGTTTAAGGTGAGGGGGCAAAGTCGAAAGGCAATGTGTGAGGCCAAGTGTTCTTTTTACACCGAGAGTGGTAGGTGGCTGAAACGTGCTACCAGAGGATGAAGAAGAAACAGATACGTAGCAATGTTTAACATGCATTTAGACAAACAAGAGGAGACAGGGAAAAGAGGGATATGGACCACATAAGAGGCAGATGTGATCTATTTAGAATGGCATTACCATTGGCACAGACAATGGTGGGCCGAAGGGCCTGATCCTGTGCTGTACTGTCTATATGGGAAATTATGGATGAACAAGAGCACTCTTTTCTCAGAATTAGCTGCATCATCCAACCAGGGATGTTAATGGCTGAGAAGAAACAACCAACTTAAACATACATTCCTAAAATTATATCAATGTAAAGACTCTTCAGCAATCACTGCTGATCTAACAGAAACCAGAGAAAAAGAAAGCTCACCAATATTAGCTCAAGAGTTTCTACACTTAGTCATAGATTTTCCTGACCCACCTACTGACACAGATGAAACAAATCATAGGAAACATTGGAACAATGGTAGTGATAAAGGAAAAAAATGTACAATAAATGTTGTAATTAATAATATAAATAATAAGAGTGCATACAAATGTTAATCGATGTTTATGAATAATATTTGGAGTAGGGTGTTGTAGAAAGTCGTCAGGACACTGACGTTGTCACAGGTCTCTCCTTTCACTGAGCATAAATAGCAGTGATAATGCAGTTAAGAAAAAGAATGAGACAACAAGTTTAGTCATGTGCGTGTTGGAAACACATGCAGAGAAGTTTGTGGAGTTGACTGGCTAGCATTAGGTGGCAGAGTTTATAGAATAGTTTTCAAATAACAGTAAGATTAGGGCCTTCTCTAAAAACAATGGAATGTAGTAATTAGTCTTAAAATGTAATAAACAGTGTTATAAAGAAGCCCAAGCCTGAAGACAGGTCTTCACTTTGTCTTCTCCTCAACCAGTCTGACTTGAACCAAACTTATAGCTGCGGGCAAAAAGCCACAAAAAGTACACACAGTACTATAGGGGCATTTCCATTTCAAGAAATTTGGCTCACTATCGTCTTTTCAAGATGAATTAATGATGAGCAGTAAATAACAACACTGCCAATCACAAACATACTGTGAATAAATAGATTTAAAACCTACTGCTTTACCACCTACTTCTTAAAATAATACCTAGGATTTCCAAAGAATCACAAGTTAGGGAGCCCATGCAGGCAGCCTTTAAAAATTCACAGTCCTGGAGGTCACTTCCAGGAGAGAATCAAACTTTCAGTCGACTTTTAGGAGGAGGTCTTCACTTCCAAATAACTGCCCCCTAAGCAACTTGTTAAAGGGTTTGTCTAAAACAGATTGAGATCTTGAATAATTTTTCTCAGTAACAGTTTTGTCCATATCAGTCCACAGCTGCTATTTTTGTTTCCTAGCTTGGGCAGGTTGATTTGCACAAAGTTAAGTTCAATTGGTGGATCCAATAACTACTATCAGTCTCAACCGTGGCCACGTGCAATTGCATTTCACCTTAAGCACCAGAATAGTGCTGCCTGCTGCTGCCAGTAACACGATGCAGAAAGTTCCTGTATCAGCATCTCTCATTGGGTGCTTAGCCTGGCTTCTGATCAAAGAGACAATTTGCGTTTGATGTATTGTAAGAGTGGTAGAACTCAGGTATAGAATCATAATCTGAAATTAACCTGAATTTTAAGTATCAAGCTGTAATGAAAATAATTTTATTCTTATGCTCCTACATTCCCAAAATAGAGTAGAATAAGTGTCAATGTTTAAATGTAGATATTTAAAGATAACATAGATGGCTACATCCCTAATAATTTTTACTAATTTTAACAATAATTACTGCATGTAATACAAGTTCTGGTCCTGTGATTATCTGTTTGATCATTAACATGTCCAGTTTTTTGATTCAGCATTCAACAGAGATGAAAGGAAATTTTTTTTCAATTATTCATTTTCCAATCAGAACCTTCACATGTGCAAATACGTGTGCCAGGAGTCACAAAATTAATACAATATTTGAGTAGCAATTTGAACAGCAATTTAATCTACTATTAAATTGTAAAAGTTTAAACCATTTCATAGACCTTCCTGTACAAGTCAACGGGGTAAAAAAGATGATTAGAATGTTCTTGCCCCAAGGGCTATGATTTTGCAAATACATGGTGCATAAGCCAATCCCTACTTTTTAGTCATGACATGCCATACTCACAGTTGTAGTCAGCCTCAATACTCTGCTTCGCAAGTATACTGTTTTAACTTACTACTTGATGCACAAAATTGCAACACCACCTATACTGCCTTCTCTAAGGCAAGTCCATACAGAGCTGTTGCGCAGTGAGAAAGATGAAGCAAAATGAGACATACAGCAAAAGAAAAATACTGTGAATCTGGTTTCAAGCTAAAACATAACACCTGCTAGCTTTTCAAATAAAGTAGTGAAAATCTGGAATGAGAATGCAAGGACGAATCCATCTTGAACAAAATACCCAAGACCACGTGAACAGAGGCCAGTCACTGATCGGGTTGAGAAGCATGCACTGGGTGGATTTTCAAAAATTGTTGAATGCAACTTTTTCTGCCTCTAAAGATGGTAGAGGCAGAATCCCTCATAATATTTAAGAATTATTTTGATATACACTTGACCCGTAGACTTGAATGCCTTGGCATTACAAGTGCTGGAAAATGGAATTAAAATTGTTATATGCTTGTGTTTGATCAGTGCAGACTCAAATCAGCCAAAAGGCCTTTTCCTATACTATAGATCTATGATTCTAATGCTTTTATCATCAGAAATGTAATGCATGTTTACGGACTAAAAAGAGGACAAAATAAAATGCTGAGACCAGCAAAGATTTCAGAACAACAGGTGTTGCTGCTTTATGGAGACTAAGATGTCTACCATTGTGCCATAAGACCAAGATCAACCAGAAACTATCAAAAGACCTCAAAGCCAAAACTACTAGTTGAATGACTCATCCTCAGGCAGTGGCAAAATACATGCATCTATAATGTATCATCTGAAATCTGGATGAAATGGCCCTATACCTGAATAATGCCAAGTCACTGAACTGTGGAGATGAAAGGTTTGAGAACAGCTCTTGTGCAAACTGTAAGACATGAGACAACATGATTCATGGTGATATTAGCCTTCTTAGACAACAAAACTAAATATAATTTTCAAATGTAAAACCATGCTGAAAATCATGTTGCCTGTAGCAGATTTTTTGGATGCCTATGTTTGGAGGATAAGAATGGTCTGAATTCATGAATCAATAACATGTAGAATATGCACCTCACTAATGCAGCTCGTGACCATAGCTTTATAAAATGTGTTGCGATCAAGTAGCACCTGAGAAGAAATAAAAACTGCATTGCAATTATACATCAGGGTACAATGTCTTTTCAACATGCCATTCAAGTATCATATTCATACTGAATGGCTGATGGAAGAAAGGCCATTATTAAGACTGAAATAAGCTTGCTGAACTGGTTCATATTTTGTGTGGTTACATCCTTAAACCCTGGGACACCATTTGTATGCTAAGTGTCACCAAATCGTTCAAAAACATCTAATTCAATGCAAGGAGAGAAATATGGTTAGTGGAGCAATGATTTTCAAACTGAAAGCAACACATCTGATACAGAGTGGTACGTTCACAAGGATTCCATAGCCACAGTGACTCAAAATGAATGAAATGAGGAGGAATTTTTTCTGCCAAAGTGTGGCAAATCTGTGGAACTCATTGACGCAGAAGGCGGTGGAGGTAACATTGAGTGTATTTAAGACAGAGGTAGATAGGTTCTTGATTAGTAAGGGGATCAAGGACTACAGGGACAAGGTAGGAGAATGACGTTGAGAAACATATCAGCCACAATCGAAATGGTACAGCAGATTCAATGATTCAATACATGCCCCTGTATCTTATGGTCTTATAGAATTAGACAAACTCTATGCATTGAACACCAAAGACAATGAACTTGACATGTTTTAAAAAGACATAGTCTTACCACTGGATTTTAACCTGTCTAGTTAAATATTTATACAGCTAAATTATTCAATAAACCATGTCACATCAAATTACCAGCAACATCTGTTTTTGTTCCACATTACATTAGGGTTTGTTTAGGAGTAGCTTCTTATTCACTCACTGAGGACACCATTTAATCATGTTCCTGCATCACCAATGATCGTTCTCTCACCCACTTCAATCATTCTCAGTCCTTCCCTTTGTTGCATTGAAGAAAAATTGGCCCATCCCTGAACTGATGTCTCCACAGCACGCAAACTGACCTATCTATAATCTCTGGATTCACTACACTTGGCCTGCAGATTCTGAAAAGCCCAATCCCCAGTGCAAGGACATGGATGCTGGACTCTGCTAGAACTAAACGCCTGAATGACCGGAGCAAACCCTGGACAGTAACCGGACAATTCCTTGGACTATGTTGGCATTTCCTGACCATAGTCCCTCTTGATCCCACTAAGGACAGGTCTCCTTTGATTTTCAGATTTGGACATGTGGTTGAAGCACATACATTGCGTTTGCCACACAAGCTGCCAGCACAAGACTTGTTCCGAGACCAGGGATGAAAGGTGAAGATGGATGGTGTTCATGGAACATGCAGGATTATCGCCGTGAAGACAGAATTGGGTAAGGACTGGAGAAGCAAGGAATTGGCACAGTCTAGTTTCTTGAGGAAGAAGAGAATCTGATGCGGCAGAGAAATGAGGCGCATTAAGCTAATAATATGAGAGGAAAATGCATGGAAATAAAGTAGTCATCACTCATTAGTGAGATTCTTAACTCACCATTTAAACCTCAGAAGGGAAAACAGGAAATTTATTCTTGACATCAACAAGCTAATTCTTTCACTGGCACCATATTTTCTAATACATCTTACCATTGCCCACACTGCTCATGGGAGTAAACAATTCTGCCATGTTATGAACTTGCTACAACTTAACTGCGCCAATAATCAAGTCCCACTGTTCCACAGGCCGTTAATAACTATTAGCCACAAGGATCAATCCAAGGACCTCAATTATGTAGCATCTATATTAATTACTTGGAAGAGGGGGCAGAGTATTTATATATTGTGAACAGCTGGGGTCTAAGCACTGATCCCTACAATACCCCGCTAGTCACTTGGAAAAAGGCCTGCTTATTCCTACGTTATTTCTTGGCTGTGAACCAGTTCTCTATCCATTGTCAGTACAAAACATTGAATGTTTTCAAAGAGATAGATATAGTTCATAGGGCTCAAAGATTCAAAGGTTGAAAGCAGAAACAAGGTATCAGCCATGATCATATTGATTGGCGGAGCAGGCTTGAAGGGCCAAATGGACTACTTCTGTTCCTATTTTCTGTTTCTATGAAAAACATGCATTTATCATGTCAGAAACTAAGTAAGGATCAACAGAACTGTGGATGCTGGGCATTAGAAACAAAAACAGGAGCAGAGCAGTTGAGGAAGGATCATTGGACCTAAAACATAAACTCTGATTTCATTCCACAGATGCTGCCAGACCTGCTGAGCTTCTCCAGCAATTTCTTTTTTTGTTATTTATCACCTCAGGTCTGGTAGGATATGTGAAGAATAGATGTTGCCACACCTGCTGAGTTTCTGTGGGATAATGGCTACACTGATCAGGTCATTTATTAAGGGCTCTTGCTGTACAGTGGTAATGTTCCTTCCTCTAGGCCAAGAGACCAGGTTCAAGCCACACCTTCTCCAGAGATGTGCAACAGGTTGATCAGAAAATATTTTCAGGCAAGGACTGGAATTTAGTATGCTAGTTTTAGGGCTTTAATCTGGAATTCTGTATTGGATTATATACCCTGCTAATAAAATCATGGACAGATTACAGAACAAGTGGGATGCCATCTGACCCACCAAGAGACTGTTAGCTCTTTCTATTCACACACCGTAACCCCATGTTCCTGAATCTTCAAGTACTCACCCAACCTCTTCTGTAAGCCATGACTGAATCAACGTCCACTACACTCTCCAGCACTGCAATCCACTACTATCTACTCAAGGAAGACATTTTTTCTTCCATCATCATTGCTTCTCTTGTCAATCATCTTAAATCTGTGTCCTCTGATTTCAAACCTTCCATCCTGGGAACAGTTTCTCTCTGACTACGGGTTAGGTCCCTCATTAGTCTATACAGCTCGATTAGATCCCTTCCCTCCACTCTAGAGCAAGCCTAGCTTCTCCAAACTCCCTCAGCTATGAAGTTCTTACATTGAACCATTCTTGTAAACCTCCTCTGAATCCTCCATAAACCCTTTGCATCCTTCCTACATGACTTTCTTCAGATGTATTGACAGCCATTTATCTTGCACGCACTTAGGCTTGTCGGAGTACCATTTCTTCAGTTAAGCAGTAATTTCAACATTTTGAAGAAAAGTTCACATGATGGCTGATTATTTTAAGACAATATGTAGTTGACCCAGAAGGACCACAAACATCTATTTTCAGTTAAGACAGACAGGTTGCAACAGGTAACAAGGTGTAGAGCTGGATGAACACGGCAGACCAAGCAGCATCATAGGAGCAGGAAAGCTTGACATTTTGGGCCTAGACCCTCCTTCTGAAATGGGGGAGGGGAAGGGGGTTCTGAAATAAATAGGGAGAGAGGGGGAAGCGGATAGAAGGTGGATAGAGGAGAAGATAGGTGGAGAAGAGACAGACAGGTCAAAGAGGCGGGGATGGTGCCAGTAAATGAGAGTGTAGGTGGGGAGGTAGGGAGGAGATAGGTCAGTCCAGGGAGGACGGACAGGTCAAGGGGGCGGGATGAGGTTAGTAGGTAGGAGATGGGGGTGGGGCTTGAGGTGGGAGGAGAGGATAGGTGGGAGGAAGGGACGAGCTGGGCTGGTTTTGGGATGCGGTAGGGGGAGGGGAGGTTTTGAAACTTGTGAAGTCCACATTGATACCATTGGGCTGCAGGGTTCCCAAGCAGAGTATGAGTTGCTATTCCTGCAACCTTCGGGTAGCATCGTTGTGGCACTGCAGGAGGCCCAGGATGGACATGTCTTCTGAGGAATGGGAGGGGGAGTTGAAATGGTTCGCGACTGGGAGGTGCAGTTGTTTAGTGCGAACCGAGCGTAGGTGTTCTGCAAAGCGATCCCCAAGCTTCCACTTGGTTTCCCCGATGTAGAGGAGGCCACAACGGGAACAGCGGATGCAGTATACCACATTAGCAGATGTACAGGTGAACATCTGCTTGATGTGGAAAGTTTTCTTGGGGCCTGCGATGGGGGTGAGGGGGCAGGTGTAGGGGCAGGTGTAGCACTTCCAGTGGTTGCAGGGAAAAGTGCCGGGTGAGGTGGGGCTGGAGGGGAGTGTGGAGCGGACAAGGGAGTCACGGACAGAGTGGTCCCTCCGGAAAGCAGATAAGGGTGGGGAGGGAAAAATGTCTTTGGTGGTGGGGTCGGATTGCAGATGGCGGAAGTGAAGAAGGATGATGCGTTGGATCTGGAGGTTGGTGGGGTGGTACGTGAGGATGAGGGGGATTCTGTTCTGGTTGTTATTGCGGGGAGGGGGTGTGAGGGATGAGGTGCGACAAATGCGGGAGACACAGTCAAGGGGTGCGGGGGGGATGTTGCGGTCCTTGAAGAATGAGGACATCTGATGTGCGGGAGTGGAATGCCTCATCCTGGGAGCAGATGAGGCGGAGGCGAAGGAATTGGGAATAGGGGATGGCATTTTTGCAGGAAGGTGGGTGGGAGGAGGTGTATTCTAGGTAGCTGTGGGAGTCGGTGGGCTTGAAATGGATATTGGTTTCTAGGTGGTTACCCGAGGTGGAGACAGAGAGGTCCAGGAAGGAGAGCGAAGTGTTAGAGATGGTCCAGGTGAACTTCAGGTTGGGGTGGAAGGTGTTGGTGAAGTGGATGAACTGTTCGAGCTCCTCGTGGGAGCACGAGGCGGCGCCGATACAGTCATCAATGTAACGGAGGAAGAGGTGGGTTTAGGGCCAGTGCGGAAGAGGGATTGTTCCACGTAACCTACAAAGAGTCAGGCATAGCTTGGGCCCATATGGGTAGGCAAACAAAAATAATCTCAAGGCAAATATATTAGCAAATTCCAGATAAACAAATTCAAATGTTTAAAGTTTTGATCAACGCATGTCAGAATGGATAATTACTGTAGCAAATTGATTGAAATAATAGATGTAACAGTATCATACCCACATAGGTCTTAGGATGACGTATTATCATTACCTCAGGTGCTTCCTCAAAGCTACAGCACAACTTCTGTCCTAGAGTTGTCGACCCTTTGCTGAGTTCACAGTCCCAGCTTGTCCATTTGGTAACTCTCCTTACCCAGCAAATTATTCAATGACTTAGTACATTAATCAGCCAAGTAACAGTAAGAAGCTACATTGAATACATTCTAATGCACAAATTTCAGCAAAGAACTGGCTTACCCTTAACCAAAAAGGACTTCTTCTCTATTTGGTCTTTCGACATCTCCACCAGATCGCAATACGCACGAGCCAGTCGCCAGCAGAACTCAGGCTTCGATTGATACTGTAAATGAAAAAAGGATACATAAGGATCTGTATACTGTATGTCATTAATTGATAGTTAATGGCCAAACAACTGATGACTGTCCTGTGGACTGACAAAAATTAATAGGTCTGGGCTTTGATATTTAGCAAGTAAATAATAATAGCAGGGTAAAACATAATCAATGTAAAGGAGGTGCTTGGTTGAAATAAATCATCTGAACAACCTTAAGCAACTCATCAGCTGAAAAAGGAATTCTACTGACAAAACAAAAAAGCACATTTGACTACTTTTCAAAGTGTTGTAATCAGATCAGTAAGCATGTTTTCTTTTTGCAAGTGTGAATTAATTACTTTATTTAAATGATACTCTCTACATAAATCCATGCTCAATGCATATCAATGCAATGAATACAACACGTGATTGGTTTAATGCTACATAATATTATTAGATGCAATAGAACAGATTGTTGGGAGTGAATTACTAATGTAGCCATGTAGTTGTACAATAAAACAGTGGAATGTCAAACATTGCAAGAACTGGATTGCTGCCTCTCACCAGCACAGCTTTTCAAATGTTGGAAACCCAAAACAAAAGCAATGACAGGGGATAGTTATCCCACACCCTACTCAAAGAACAGCCTGATATTTGTTGTCAGGGAACCATAGCTTACCGACAATGACCCAGACTCCACCAAACCATCCCTGGCTATGTCCTATCTCACTAGCTGAAGAACTCCAGAAATGTGGAAGCACAGAGTCAGGAAAAAAGCTGCCCTGGGAGTCCTCAACATTGATATGAGACTTTATGGGGTCTGGAATCAGTTTGCATATGGAGGAAAACCTCCTGCTGATTAACAGCTATTGCCACCCCTTGGCTGATGAATCAGGTCTCCCCGATGATGAACACCACTTTGAGAAAGTACTGAATATGGCACCAGACCTCCTACATTCACATGCAAATCATTTATATAAATGACGAAAAGCAGTGGATCCAGCACAGATCCCCGTGGCACATCACAGGGCTCCAGTCCCAAAAACATCTCTCCACTATCACCTCTGTCTTCTATCTAATTGGCTAGCTCTGCCTGGATCCAACGTGATCTAATCTTACTAACCAGTCCACAATGCGGAATCCTGTCAAACACTTTACTGAAGTGCATATAGACAACGTCTACCAGGCTGACTTCATCAATCTTCTTTGTCGCCCCTTCAAAAAAACTCAATCAAGAAATCACACATTTTCCCATGCGCAAAGCCATGCTACTATCCCTAATTAGTCCTTGTGCTTCCAAATGCAATTAAATCCAGTTCCTTAGAATCCCCTCCAGTCCACCAATGACACAAGAATCAGCATGAGGTAGTTGGTAGATTGTAAGATTATAGTCAGAGTCACACAGCATGGAAACAGACCCTTTGGTCCAACTTGTCTGTGCCAACCAGGTTTCCCAAACTAAACCAGCCCCATTTGTGTAATTTATAACATCATTTGCTTAGTTGCCTGCTGGGACAGTTGAACGATAGGAATTTGAACAAGAAAAAATCCATCGAGACACTGATTAAAACCAGGGAAGTCTACAAATTATAATGTTCCATCTTTCTGGTCAAGGACTGAGAAGATGAGATTGAGTAGTAGGCAATGTCAAACAAAGTGAAAATATTTCAAAAGGTGCTTACCTTGGTTTTCTTATCCAAGAGCAACTTAAATCCCTTTGTTTTGTCTTCATCTGTACCATCATGCAACTTGTCTACTGTACATAGAAGTTGATTGAATTCATCCAAGTTATGAAATGAGTTACACATGGGACCTGTTGCATTTGAATTTGCTGCTTCTTCACGGTCATTATCTGACTCTGCATTAGCTGTGGTATATCTGGAGAAATATTGGATAAAATAAAATTAGAGTATCATGGAGAAAAATCTGAAGAATAATTACTTCACTTAACACCACTTGTTAAGTTCTCACTTCGTTTGTGCCACGACTGCTGATTAAGATGCTTTCATCCCACCATCTAAAAACTAGATTTAATCAGAGTCACAGAGGTCTTTGGCACACAAAAAGTCTCTTCAGCTATTGAATCTACACTGCTTAAAAGTAAGCACTAATATTCCAATCCCATTTTCCAGCACTTGGCCACAGCCTTTTGCCATGGCCCATTGCCTTGTATGCCTTCTACCTGTATAGTAGAACAACATGACAAATCTGTAAAACACTTCGCCATGAGCACTGGGTTTGGCAAGACGGTTTGGAAACACAGGCAATTTTGAGCATAAATAATACTCAAACTCAAACTCAAAAACCAGGGAATTTAAGAACTCAGAGATTCTATTGTAAATTAGAAAGCTAGCATTGAAAAACAAAATATTAAAAATCTGAATAACTGAGAAAGAAGGTACATGGTGAATTGTGTATCTTGGGGATAATGACATTCCAATGTTATCCTTGACTTCAAAAGCAAAGGTCATTGATTTGGGAGGCAGTGCTGAAGAAGAATGTGCAAACACTGGGAATTGAGCTAAGTGTGGAAGTTTAGGGAAGTGGAAGAGGGAGGCATTGCTGTGTCTTGTTCCAGGCATTTTTGTAAAGGGCTGCCTTGGGGTCGGGTGCTGCTGGTTAGACCTAAGTGAGCCTAGCTGAATACCTGGCTTTGCTGAGGAGTGCAAGGAGCAACTGGGCAATGGTAAGGTAATATCTTTATTGTTTCCCTTGGTCCACTAATTGTTAAAGGTGTACAGATGGCAGTGCAGTGTAGTTCCTCCTGTCAGATGTGGGAGAAGATCAGAAGCAGTCAGATGTCCCTGGCAATTACGTCTGAGGGAATGTGCCTGACTGCAGCTCCTCTGAGACCACATGGATCAATTGGGAGCAGCAGCTGGAAGCACTAAGGAGCAAACAGGAGGCAGGGTGCGTGAAAGATAGTAGCTTCATGGAGGTGGTCACACTGCTGGTACAGTCAAGTAGATGGGTGATGGCCAGGAGAGGAAGGAAAGTAGTGCAGGAGTCTCCTGTGGCTATCCACCCTCCCGTTTCTGCCACCATGAATGAGATTCCAGGATGCTGTGTCGGTGCTAAGGTCAAGGACATCTCAGTGCGGTTGCAGCGAGTTCTCAAAGGGCAGAGCGAGCAGCTGGAGGTCATTTGTACTGACAACATAGGTAGAAAAAGAAATGAGGTCCTGCAGAATATAAGGAGTTAGGCAGGAGGTTAAAAAGCAGGGCTGCAAAGGTAGCAATCTCTGGATTACTCCCGGTGCCACATGCTAGTGACAGTAGAACGAGGAGGACAGGGCAGATTAATATTTGTCTGAGGAGCTGGTGCAGGGGACAGGGATTCAGAGTTCTGAATCACTGAGGCTCTTCTGGGGCAGAAGTGACCTATACAAAAGGGATGGGTCACACCTGAACTGGAGGGGGACCAACATTCTAGTGGGGAGATTTGCTAGAAATACTTGGGATGGTTTAAAACTAGTCTGACAATGGGGTGGGATCCAAAGCAGTAGTGAGAGAAGGTTAAGGCTGGTACAGAGGTTAAGGAGAGCAAGTTAAATAGACAAGGCAGGCATGAGCAAGACAGAGAATGAGGGAAGACTGATGAACTAAATGCATTTTAATTCAATGCAAGAGGCCTGACAGGTAAGGCTGATGAACTCAGGGCATGGATGGGAACACGGGATTGGATTTTCATAGCTATAACAAAAATATGGCCAAGGGAGGGACAGGACAGGCAGCTCAATGATCCAGGGTACAGATACTACAAGAAGAATAAAGGAGGTGGCAGGAGAGCACTGGCACTTTTGATTAGGGAAAACATCATGGCAGTACTTAGAAAGAATATTGCTGGGCCAGTGAAGCTATATGGGTGGAACTGAGAAATAAGCAGCAAGTGATCACTTTGATGCAATTATACTATAGCTCCCCCTCAACAGTCAGTGGGAAATTGAAGAGCTAATACGTAGGGAAGATTGCAGATAGCTGTAAGAATAATAGGGCTGTAACAGTAGGAAATTTTTATTTCCAAACATGGACTGGGACAACCATTGTGTTAAGGGCTGGAATGGGGAGGAATTTGTTAAGTGTGATTCAGAAAGCTATCTCAATCAATATGTAGATGGCCCTACTAGAAAAGGGGCAAAATTCAACCTCCTCTTGGGAAATAAGGCAGGCAAGTGATTCAGGTGTTAGTGGGAGAGCACTTTGGGACCAGTGACCATTATTCTATAAGTTCTAAAATAATTATGGAAAAGAATAGACCTGGTCCATGAGTTAAAGTTCTAAATTAGGGCAAGGCTAATTTTGATGGTATTAAACTGGAACTTTCAAAAGTTGATTGGGGAAAACTGTTCACAGGTAAAGGAACATCTGACAAGTGGGAGGCTTTCAAAAGTGAGATAACAAGAGTTTAAGAACAGCATGTTCCTATTGGAGTGAAGGGCAAGGCTGGAAGGAGTAGGGAACACTGAATGACAAGAGATATTGAGGCTCGAGCCAAGAAAAGGAAGACAGGTGCAGACAGCTGGGATCAAGTGAATTCCTGGAGGAGTATAGGGGGTATAGTGCACTTAGGAGGGAAATCAGCAGGGGAAAAAGGGGACAGAAGATATCTTTGGCAGATAAGGTTAAGGAAAATCAAGAGATTCTACAAATACATTAAGGACAAAAAGAGTAACTAGGGAGAGAGTAGGGCCCCTTAAAAGATCAACTAGGCCATCTATGTTTGGAACCACAGGAGATAGGCGAGACCCTAAACAAATACATCACGTCAGTATTTACTGTGGAGAAAGACATGGAAGCTAGGGAACTTGGAAAATAGATAATGATATCTTGAAGAGTTGATGTTAGAGAAGAGGTGGTGCTGGAGGTCTTAAATGCATAAAAGTGGATAAATTTCCAAGACCCGATCAAGTGTATCTCAGGATATTGTGGTAAGCTAGGGAAGAAATTGTGAGGCCCTGAGCAGAGTTATTTGTATTTTCAACGAGTAAAGTGTTGGAAAACTGAATGATGGCTATTGTCATGCCATTATTTGAAAATGCTGCAAGGAAAAGCCAGGGAACTATAAGCTAGTGGGCCTGAGATGAGTGGTGGATACGTTGTTGGAGGGGTTTCTGAGGGACAGGATTTGCATGCATTTGGAGACGCAAGGACTGATTAGGGATAGTCAGCACAGCTTTGTATGTGGGTAATAGCGTTTCAAAATCTTGAATGAGTTTTTGAGGACATGACCTGGAGTATTTTTTTTTCCCCTTTATTCATTAATGAAATGTGGACATGGCTGGCAGCATTAATTGCCCATCCCTAGTTGCCCAGAGGGCAGTTAAAAGTCAATCACATTGCTGAGAGTCTGGAGTCACATATAGTCCAGACCAGGTAAGGACGGCAGTTTCCTTCCCTACAAGACATTAGTGAACCAGATGGGTTTTTCCGACAATCAACAATGGATTCATGGTCATCATTAGATTCTTAATACCAGATTTTTTTTTTTGAATTCAAATTCCACCATCTGCTGTGGCAGGATTCGAACCAAAGTTCCCAGAGTGTTTTCTAGGTCTCTGGATTAACAGACCAGCGATAACACAACTAGGCCGATTCCTCTCCATAGATGTATAGATGAAGCAGGCAGTAGATGTTGTCTACATGGACTTTAGCAAGGCCTTTGACGAGGCTCCACATGGTAGATTAATTAGTGAAGCTACATCACACGAGATTCAGACAGTGCTTGCCAATTGGATACATTTAGAGACAGAGTTTGGTGTGGTGGAAGGTTGTTTTCTGGACTGAAGCCTGTGGCCAGCGATGTTCCACAGGGATCAGTGCTCGATCCGTTGTTTGTCATTTGTATCAATGATTCGGAAGAAAATATAGGAAGCATGGTTAGTAAGTTTGCAGATGACACCAAAATTAATGGTAGAGTAGACAGTGAAGAAGATTATTTAAGAGTACAAAGGGATCTTGATCAGATGGGCCGATGGGCCAATGGGCTAAGGAGCGGCAGATAGAATTTAATTTAGATAAATGCGAAACATTTTGATAAGATGAACAAGGGCAGGACTTACACAGTTAATGGTAGGACTCTGGGGATTGTTGTCGAACAGAGAGACCTAGGTGTGCAGATACACAGTTCCTTGAAAGTGGCATCACAGGCGGACAGGGTGGTGAAGACAACATTTGTGAAGGAGACATTTGGCACGCTTACAGAGCACTGATTACAGGAGTTGGGATGTCCTATTACAGTTGTACAACACGTTGGTAAGGCCACATTTGGAGTACTGCACACAATTCTGGTCGCTCTGCTATAGGAAGGGTGTTATTACAATGGACGTTACTAAGACTGAAGGGATTTAGTCATAAAGGAGAGGCTGGATAGGCTAGGTCACCCTTTTTCCCTGGAGCGTAGGAGGCTGAGGAGTGACCTCATAGAGGCTTTTTCCCAGGGTAGGGGAGTCCAAATCTAGAGGGCATAAGTTTAAGGTGAGAGGGCAAAGATTTAAAAGGGACCAGAGGGGCAATATTTTCACACAGACGATTGTACACATATGGAATGAGTTGCCAAAGGAAGCAGTAGAGATGTGTATAATTACAACATTTAAAAGACATTTGGACAGATACATAGGGAAGATGGTATGACAAGGTGAAGGACAGTGTTGGGTTTCTTGAATATTATTGGAACTGCAGAGGTTCAGGCAAGTAGAAAGTATTCATTCAGTCCTCGTGTTTGATCAGGCTTTGGAGTATCAAGAAAACAAATTACAGAATACCCAAACTTGCTGTAATTGCCACAGCATTTATGTGGGCGATCTAGTTTAATATTTTATCAATGAATGACACCTCTCTCGTCAGGATATTAATGAGTGGTGGTGGCAATACCAGCTGGATATCAAAGGCTGGTGGTTAAACTCGCTCATGAATGGGTCGTTGTCTGCCACTTAAGTGACCAGTAACATTTAGGACACACAACAGTGTTGGCATAAAAGCAAAAATGCTAGAAATCTGAAATATCAGAAACAGAAAATGCCTAAAACAGAGGTCAGGCAGCATTTCAAAAGAAACAGTTAATGATCTTACATCAAAACACCATGAAAGGCAAAACTTTTCTTCCCTACTTTTATACTCCATTGGCCTTGTAATAAATAACATTCCATTTGCCTTCTTAATTACTTGCCTTACCTGCAGACCCACTTGCGATTCATTAACCGGAACACTATATGGCTACACATTTCTGAAGAAGCTTTGTTGGAACATTTCTGTCCTGGGTCTGCTGCAATGTTTGCCTCAAAGCAAGGTCGTCTATTAAACTGGCAAGCAATTGGGAGATCGGGGTCATTCTCATGGACAGAATCGAGGCGTTTCACAGAACAGTCACCCAGCCTGCACTTGGTCTTGCCAAAGTAGATTGCAATGTGTGCAGCGATTTTATTACCTGTCCCTAGGTGTCCTTGAGAAGGTGGTGTTGATCTGCCTTCTTGAACCTCTATGTGTTGTAGGTAGACTGGGTGTGGAGGGTGTGGGAGAGTGGGGGAGGGTGGGGGAGGGTGGGGGAGGAGGGTAGTTTCAGGAGGGTAGTTTCAGGAGGACTGGCAACATATTTCCAAGTCAGAATGGCGACTGACTTGGAGGAGAACTTGCAGGCCGTGGTATTCAGATGTATCTGCTGCCCTTGTATCTTTAGATGGAAGTGGTTGTGGGTTTGGAAGGTACTATCTAAGGATATTTGGCAGTTTTCTGCTGTGCATCTTGCAGATAGTATACATTGTTGCTTCGGTGTCGCTGGGTCAAATTTCCTCTCTAATGGCATTGTGGGTGGAAAGCCTTGATGTTTGTGAGTATGCTACCAATCAAGTGGGCTGCTTTGTCTTGGAAGCTTTAAGAGGGAGTGTTGCTGGAGATGCACTCATCCAGGCAAGTGGGGAGTATTTTATCACATTCCAGACTTGTGTCTTGTAGATGGTGAACAGGATTTGGGAAATCAGGTGGAGTTACTCACTACAGAGGTCCAAGCCTCTGACCTGCTCTTGTAACCACCATATTTTGAGTTGAGTTCATATTCAATGGTTGGCCCGAGGATGTTGATAGTGGGAGAGAACTACGAGTCAAACACTGCTCTACATTCAAACATTCAAGGCTACGGGGAAAGTGCTGAAAAATGGGATTATAGCACATAGGTCAGCGCAGACATGATGGGCCTCTGCTTTGCTGTATGACTCCAGGTCTACAACGAAAGCAGAAACTTTCAAATTTATGGTGCTGCAGGAGTGTCCAATACGTAATTGTCAGGCAATGTTTTTTCATTTCTCACTACTTTAAAACAGACAAAAACATGCAAAACCATGGTGTTATTTTAGATCACTATTCAGTGCAGACCTTTCTACTTACCCTCCTTCACTCTCTGTTTCAGCACTGCTCTTATTCCCAGCGCTGGATGTGAAATAGATGGAGTTTGATTCAGCAGAGTTACTTCTTTCTCTATTAAATCCTATTCTCTTCTTTCTTCCTGATTTTTCACAATGCTCTAAACGAGACCTTTGTGAAACAAAAAAAAACTGAGTGCTTTCATTTTTCTTTTGCATTTACATTTAGCATAATAGGCAAATGAGTGGCCTAAATGGAGCCAATGTTTTCTATACTAACATAATAAAATACGTTAGTAGTAGCTCTCAACTTTTGAATGAGGTCAAAAAATTCTGTAATGTAAACTTCGAGAAATCAGTTTGATAAAATGAAGCTTCAGGATTTTCTCATTTAAATTATAACATCTAGGTCCAAAAAAGTTAGTCAAACAAGAATTCTACATTGTTTGAATCAAGGTTTCAGAATGGAGATATCTAAAAAGATTAAAGTCTGTTTGTGTCAAACTTTACAAAAAAGGTTTATTGGATACTCTGAAATTATCAAAGCATCTGAGAGGTTTTAGAACCAAACTCTGCTCCCAATTTTTCTATACTAATACGTTGTCAGTCTCTGTTGTGCCTACGATACGATTAGGGCTAAGGTTGGGGTGAAGAGGAAAAATGAAGCCATTTCAAGTGTACTAAGTGCCTGAAATGATATAAAATGCCTGAAGACACCAATAGGTATAGAAAGTACTAATGGGTCAAGAGAGTTTTAAATATGCTCTGCACTGAAACAGGTTTGTTCTGAGAAGTACTGATAACTTAGATGCACCACAAGTACTGCATCATGCACAAAGGTTCAAGTACATGGGCTTCTTTCCGTAAACAACTTCTTATACAACACCCAAACAAACTGGATACTAGACACACCATCTTTCAACTTGGTTGAGGAGTACATTGTTGTTCATGATTGGGAAGAGTTGGTTGATTTTAGAGAACAACATCTATGGACTGAAAAACTATTTTGACGTTCAAATTAATGCAAATATTTAGCTTTCACTCACTGAACCATTTCCTTTAATTTGAACAAAGTTCACAGAAATGTAAAACATGATTTTTTTTTAAAAAGTATGATTAAACTCCAATTTTCAGTACACTCAAAATTTTCAAATTGTACATATGTAGCTAGGTGATTGTCAGTGGGAGCAGTGTTGGTATTATACCTGAATTGGGTGAAGAAACAATCCTGGAAAATCTTTTACAGAAATGGCTGATCTCAGCATTCTGACATCCACTTAACCTAATTCTGTGCATTTGGATTTATAATTTGGACATCTTTATTTGACAAGAAATAGGAGCAATACCTTGACATGAGACCAGAGCCCTGTTTGGTACACTTTTTCCTCTACTCTTTCCAGGCAGATTCCAAAGTGCCTAACCTCTTAACTTCCACAATGTCCAGATTAAAACTCATGAGAGGCTGAATCTGGAATCAATCGTAAAACAACAGCTGTACAAACCAGTAGCCAACAGAATCCTTCCACCTTGAGTCAGCTATTGAAAGTTTAGGAAAGCAAAGGAAGTGTTGGCTTGGTTTAAAATTATCCATTTGATGATGTATCTATATCCCATTTATTTATTAGAATGCTGGGCTAAATGACTCAAATACTAGTGATGTTAGGAACTTGGAGCAAAATAAAATCTAATGAGTGAGAATGTTCCATATTTGCAGAAAATAACCCACTCAAGTCTAGTATTTAGATTTTCAAACACAGCTTTTACAGTAATGGAGCCTGACGTGCAAGAGCTGTTTTTTTTTTCGACCACTAATAGAACGAAGCTGCACAAATGCAAAGCCCATCTGCCTGAAAAATTCGTAAGGATCGCATATGCTTAATATTTGTTTTGTTATCCTGTCACCTTTGAAAAATTTGTGCACAAACACCTCCTTTTAAATTGTACCACACAGTATGCATTGCTGCTCCTAATCTGTATCTGCCCATCTTTTCATTTATCGTAGACTGGGAAAAGTCACCCTCCTTGGTAAATATCAGTGCAAAACACCACCTCTATTACCTCAGCTATGCCTTCTGCCTCTAGCAGTCGACCTTAATCTTGGTTTCAGGCAGACTTTGTCGCTTCATTATGCCTATGGAAGATGTTTAGATTTGCTTCTGGCCCTCTGTATATTTCCAATTAGATTTGCTCCACCATTTTGGCCATGCCTTCAGTTGTCTGCAACTGAAGCTCAGTAATTCCCTCCCTACACCTCTTGACATCGCCATCCTCACTTAAGACATTCCTTTAAACCTGTCTCTTTGACCAAGCTTTTGATCCTCTCACCTAATATGCCTGATAGTGTACTTCATTTTAGGAGGTGCTCCTCTGAAGTACCTTTGTGACATTTTGTTCAGAAGAAAGGAACTAAATTAAAAAAAGTTTAGCTTTGTTAAAAGCCAATTAATTCACCTTAGCATTGCTGACAAGCTGCAATATTTTTAGAAAACCACCTTTTTAAACAAAATGTCATAAAATTTAGTGCCAATTACTCAGAATAGCTAGACAAATGAAAAATTCACAAACACAGCAAAGTATGATAGTATTAAGTAACACCGAAAGGTCAATGTTACAATCTTGAATTAAACCAGTGTATTTGAGCTGATAGTGCCTAATAAGAATAACCTGTTCTCATTATTATAACTCACTTGACAAAACTTAGCTATTATCACTATACATAATTATTTGCTATACAATTTGGGTACATCAATTTTTACAAAGAAATGCAAAACAGAGTTTACCTGACGTCACCAACAATCTGATCGGTCATTCCAGTCAGACACTCCCGAAGTTCGATCACTTCTCCCTTCAGCTCCTTCACACATTGAAGGATAACATCTAATTGCTCCCATATCTCCAGCTGCTGTTTCTTCAATTCTGCAATGTTACTAGCGTCCTCTGCCGACTGTGTTTTACTTTCCTTTGGTGCTAAATAAAAGCAATTTAAATGTTTGAATACAGGTTAAATGCACTTTTGGACCAGATATTCCAGTCAGTACATGAGACATATGCTGCAAACTGCAATTTGAACTGCAGCCTTTTTTGCAACGAGCTTTAGACATACTATCCTGGATGCTGGATGCAAGCAACCACAAACAGTGCCACAAGGCGCAGTTGGAAGGTGCAGAAATAGCAAAGCTACGTCCGTTGAATTGCATCTCGAGCTCCATCAACTTTGCAATATTGCGGCAAGTTTTGTTTATTAAAAAGTTAAGCATTTTTAAAAATTACTTTAAGGTTCCAAAGGAATTTCATGAATTTTAAAAATATTAAACAAAACAATATCGTAAGTTTTATGATTTGAGTTTAGACAGTTGATGATAATAGTACTTAGGAGTTTAAAATATTTATACATAGATAAGGGGCTTTTGGATTCATTCTAAGTTTTACAACAGTATTCAAGTCCAAAAGGCTTACACAATGGACAGTCATCGGAGGTGTTGATTGTTCTACGAATTTGTTTTTAAATAAAATTTCATGTAAGTAAATGACCTTCCTTAATTCCAATCTTGATCATAGACCTGTGGTTAGTAGTTCTAGACATGTTGGTATAACTATCTCGGATACTTCAGGGCATCCAACACAAATTTGCACGGCAGAGTCAATTCCATGCCATGGTAAAGGATTCAGCTGAAGGGTCCAAACAGCATACCTCTGCCCTCTGGTTATTTAAACTACACACAGAAACACCACCTAGACGCGCATGCGGAACATCTTTAGAGTCCTGAAGCAGATAGCAATGAGATTATTTGTTTCCTGCTTTGTCCTCGATCGTGTCAAGCTTCTTGAATGTCGTTGGAGCTGTATTCATCTAAGCGAGAGCACAGTATTCCAATACACTCCCTGCATGTGCCTTGTGTATGGTATAACTGTCCTAGGCTTTGGGGAGTTAGAAGTTGAATTGCGTGCTCACAGTACTTACGTTGTGATTAAGGTCTGACATATTATCGTCATTTGGCAACGTGGATTTTTAAAGTGTGTTTTAGAAAAAGTTAGAGACAGTTACTTGGAACAGTGAACTGAAGACGTTACTTCCAAGAAAATATGTGACTTAAGTGCCTAGCAGGGCACCTACGATGTTAATTGACCAAGTGTTTACAATGATGAGCTACGTGACATTCAGAAAACTAAAATGCCAAGAAGCCACTGCTAGTTTGAGTTTGTTCAGGAGAATCAGGTTTTCAGTTCAGACGAACCGTTTCATATCAGCTGAGGAGAAAGTTAGCTTATAAAGTCTTCAAACTGAAGGTTGGTGTCAAAGTTTTCAAGCTGTCAGAACAGAAAGAGAGATTTAGGCCTTCAGAGCTGAAAATGGAATCCAAGGCTATCAGAATTGGAAAGAAGTCTCTAGGCCATTAAAACTAGAAATAGTTAATTAAATAAGCAATTAGAGTTAATTAGGAATGACACCACTGGAATTGTGTATGAGTAAAATTTATTGCTGGGGCAAAGACTGAAACTTTGTTTGGCTATTTGGTTTCTTTTACTTTTGAATAATAAACTTGTGTTCCTTTGTTAAGGGACATTGGCAGCGTCATGTGAATACCTTCAGTGACTAACCACCATAGTGGCCAACCACAAAAGGTAAAAATTCATGGTTATCAGCTGGAGTTGTCCAGCGTTGGCATCCAAGGGTTGCCACTGACCATAAACTTAACTGGGCTTGCCACATTGTTAATATGCCAACTATTATTACTAATGATCTCAGACTGGGTTGCTAAACCTGGCTTGCTAGATAAAAAAACAAACAAAAATGTGATCTTTTGGTGAACATGGTGGTCTTTCACTGAAACATAAAACCAAATCTGCAGCAATGTGGCGTAACAATAAGTTTAACATGTAAAACAAATGAAGATAAAACAGGAAGAGTTATTTACGTATAGCAAAACTTGAAATATTTCAAGAACTTTTGTTTGCCATGTTTCTTGAAATATTTCTGCAAACTGAACCAAAACCTTTCCAAACTATGTGTTGATTGACAAATCACACCAGTTCCTATCGATTAAACAAATTCTTGTTATCACGCCAAAAGGCTCCAGTCACCTGCTCTTTTACAAATACTGGTTTAAGAATCAGTGCTCAGGAAAAAAAGTGCCAAGTTAATTATTTAACACTTTCAAGCACACAGATCAAAATCCACAGGCAATTAGTTCAAAATCAAAACTCTAAGATAAAGGATAATGTGACCGTTTTCAAGTTCCACATGTTCCAGGGATGTGTCATACGTCTGGATAGGTTGACTAAAAATATCTATATAAAGATATACACAACTTACATCCCATAGCTATTTCATGATTTTCACCACCATTGCTAACAATCCGTTTGTTAAAAATAGTCATTGCTCAGCATTTATGTAGTACATATATTACTTGCAACTTATCAGCCTAAGTCTGAATGTTAACAAGTCTTGCTGCATATGGAGCCAGAGAAGTGTGATAAATGATCCCGATTATTACCATCATCATCTTTTCACCCCCACTTATGGCCTTAATATGGAGAGCAGGTCATGAAAAAATTTGTGGTGTTGGACTTGCGATACTGTCCTAAGGAGCTCCCACAGCAATATCCCCGGACTGAGACGTTAGGTCTCGAAAAATCATCTCCCTTCACAAATCTCCAAGTAGTACAACGTTTCTCTCCTCATTACCATTGACTTCGAATTTGCTTATGGTGCTTGACTCCATATTAGATTAAATACTGCCTTCATCTTAAAGGCAGTCACTCACATCTAGAATTCATCCTTTTGTCAATGACTGGACCAAGCCAGTGATGAGGTAAAAATCAAGTGGTCTGGGTGGAACCCAAATTCAGCACTGGTAGTTATAGATAAGACAGTGTGGAGCTAGAGGAACACAGCAGGCCAGGCAGCATTCGAAGAGCCAGAAAGTTGATGTTTTCGGTCAGGACCCTTCTTTTGAGGGATTAACTATAAACATTTATAAACTATAAATATGCATCCTAAGCGGAGGATGGAATACTATCACCACCCAGTTCTTCCTAAGCTCAGTGATAGAAAGTGACTGAATCCACTAAGCTGATCAAACGATACATGCAACTATCAGCGTAAACTCTGCATTACACCAAAATATAGAATCTAATTATACAAAATGATTTATCAAATTAACCAGAAAAAATAGAGTTACAGACAACACAGTATGGAGCTGGAGAAACACAGCAGGCCAGGCATCATCAGAACGGCATCATCTCTGACTGCAGCATCAGCAGTTCTTACTATCTCTCAGTACTGGTAGTTTATTGGTGAGTAAGTCCTACTTGATAGAACTGTTGACACCTTCTATCGTGTTGCTGATGAGATGGTAATTAATAAAATTGGATTTGTTCTACTTTCTAATATACAGAATGTACCTAGGTGATTTTCTGCATTGCCAGGTAGCTGTCAGTGTTGTACCTGTACTGGAACAGCTTAGCTAGAGGTGTAGTTAAGCACAAGTGTTCAGCTAGGAAGTTCTCAGGATCCAGATCCTTAGTCGTTTCTACATATCTTGTGGAGTGGATCAAATTGGTTAAAGACTGGCATCCCAGACCACTCAGCCTTCTGTCTGATTTTAGAGGTGCCAGTGTTGGACTGGGGTGAACAAATCACACGACACCAGGTTATAGTCTGTGATAACAGGGTGTAGAGCTGGATGTACACAGCAGGCCACGCAGCATCAGAGGAGCAGGAAAGCTGACGTTTCGGGCCTAGACTCTTCTTCAGAAATGTCTAACAGTTTTATTTGAAAACACGAGCTTTTTGAGCCTCGCTCCTTCTTCAGGTGTTAGTGTGAGAGACAGTATCAGACACCGATACATTTAATCAAGTAAAACCTTCTAACTGATTAAAGATTTAACAGCATCTTAGGTTTGTTTAATCCATCCTCATCAGTGGTGTGGCCCTTTGATCCTTTATTTATAAATTCTATGTCTGATACTAGCTCTCTCACTAACACCTGAAGGAGGACTGAGGCTCCGAAAGCTTGCGTTTTCAAATAAACTTGCTGGACTTACATTGACCACAACATTCTTTGTTCAGAGTTATAAATTTCTCAAGGAAAACCAATCATTAGAAAATAGTTTTCCTGCAATGTAACTAGATGTCATTTAATGCAGTAGCACATTTCTATCTTCAGCCATCAATCCAAGAACCCCAACAGCAGTTGAGATCTTGAGCTAATATAATTTCAGGTGAGACACAAATCTCAGTGTGAAAATATTTAAACTCATCATTAACTCCTCTGTTAATATGATTCATTCAAATTGCTTAGATGGGAGCAATACATTCTTCTTCATTCAATCATTCCAACCTCAAAATTACTAACTCTATTCTAAAAGCCCTACTTTGGTCCACAGCAACACGAGCGTAGCTGCTTCATGCAACAATGCAATACTGTTTAGTAGCCCTAAACTGGGAAAAAAAAACAGCTTATAAGTTAGGGCTAGAGTACAACTTTTCCAGGTAAGGTAGCATTTTGGCCAAAATCCCAACTGTGCTCTGTATGAAGTTTCTGTTACTAGTAATTGTGGTAAACAGCCAACACGCACAAAGCAAATGATGTCCTGAAGCATGTTATCTCATCAACAATTCCAACTTCTGAAACTCACCGTAGGTTTTCTTTTCCAGTCAGTTTTTTTTTAAAAAAAGGCAAGTGTGAATCCAATCAATAATGCTTATTTTGGCATCATTTCTCCCAAGGCTGTCTTCGGGGGACCTTTATTCAGTTAGTTTTTAAAACGTCTGATTTTGCATTCTGTACAATGATAGCAAGACTGAGTTGGTGAAAAACCTTCTCCTTCAGAGACTGTAGTTGTCTTATTGGTGCACCTTCGATGACCATCTTCTTCAGTTCTCAGCATCATAGGAGCAGGAAAACTTGACGTTTCGGGCCTAAACCCTTAAGGGTTTAGGATGAACACAGCAGGTCAAGCAGCATCATAGGAGCAGGAAAAC
>JAHRHZ010000283.1:5553821-5570779 GCA_024137785.1 Ginglymostoma cirratum | reverse complement strand
TTGACCTGCTGTGTTCATCCAGCCCCATGCTTGTTATCTCGGATTCTCCAGGATCTGCAGAACCTTTTATCCCTTCTTCAGTTCTCTACCCAGCCCACTTGGTTATGTTATAAATGTGAGCAATAAACTCCTGAGCTTCTGGTTCAGAGGCTACTTACTGTGACACTAGACAACTACCTATGATGATAGTTTAGAGGAAATTCAAGGATTTTGATCCAGTGATGGCAAAGAAACGGCAATACAATGTCTGAGTCAGAATAGTATAACTTCGACAGGATATTTGAATATGCTGCTGCTTCCACTCTTCCTGGTGATTCGCAGCTGTAACTGAAAGATGTTTGGCTAATTAAGGCTGTGCATTCCACAATGTACATACTGCCATCACAACAACCGAAAAAGGCTGATACTGACTCCAGCGATTGGAGCTGAACAAGCAGGCTGCCTGGTGCATTTGGAGTTTTTCTGATTGTTATTGCAGCTGCACCCATCAGTTAATTGCTTCAGTATACCTTTGGGTTGAGTTTTGTCGATGTGGAGGAGCTTTTGGTACCTTCAAACTCAATTATTCAGTGCTCTGCCACCTGTGTCCTACCTAACTCATGCCAAGTATGGTTCACCCATCATGTGTTCACCAAACAGACTCCTGAACCAATATTGCTTCAAGATTTTTTTTAAAAAATCCATGGCCTCCTCATCCCAATTTTGATAATCCCTCAACTCTCCAGTATCTGTACTCCTCCAGTTCTGGTCCCTTGCTTGTCCCCAGTTTTCTTCACAGCATTATTGGTAACTTCAGCCGAGCCTTCAAGTTTTGGAATTTCCTTTCTGCCTCTCTTTCTACTGAGATGATGCTTAAAATTTATTTGCTCAATCAAACTTCTGGGCACCTATCCAATATCTCCTTACATAATTCAATGTCAAATTTTGTTTGAAAATACTAATCTTCTTAAGTGTCTTGGAATGGCTACTATACTAAAGACATTACATAAATACAAATTATTATTGTTATAGTATGTAGTGGCTACATTTCATACTCATTCAATACTATATTGACATCAAGGGAAAGTAGTCTCCTCCAGCATTCAGTTTCTGCATCAATTTTTCTCTGAAGACTGACCAAGTCTGGAGCCCAGTGGTTACGGTAGAACCCAAAGTAGACATGGGTGAAAAGATTACTAAGTACTGCTACAGGATGCCTCTGGTGAATTCTTCCCATATTTTACTGTATGTGGGAGGGCCACAAAATGTTGAAAAACCTATGCAAATACCACACAATTAATTATGTTTCGTGGATATGGCAGACAGCAACAATTTTCCAAATTATCTGTTAAAAGACAGTGTCACAACAGTTCCAAAGAAAGGTACCTGTAAATGCTTTTGATACCAGCGCCAAGCTCCTCCTTCTGGTTCCATGGTGGAAGGCTGGCCAATGAAGGCAAGTTGTTCTGACAACAGAACTCACAAGTGGGGATGTGATGGTCTACTGGTATTAACACTGGGCTCTTAATCCAGAGACCCGAGTAATGTTCTGGGGACCCGGGTTTGAATGAGCAGATTGAATTTGCAGCAGATGGTGAAATTTGAATTTAATGAAAATCTGGAATTAAGAGTTCAACAATGACCGCAAAACCATCGTTGTTTGCCATAAAAACTCATCTGGATCACTAATGGCCCTTAGGGAAGGAAACTACCATATTTGTCTGGCCTGGCCTAGGTATGACTCCAGACCTACAGCAATGTGGTTGACTCAACTGCCCTTTTGGCAATTAAGGGTGGGTAATAAATGCTGTCCCAGCCAGTCATTCCCTCATCCTGTGAATAATTTTCACAAGTTCTGATGAATGGTCACTGAACATAAATGCCAATTTGTTTTCCTAGATGCATCTTATAAATATATAGCATCCACGTTGCCTTACAAAACTAAATCACACAGAATGCTCTGTTAATAACACAGTTCATGTTGTTAAACTGAAGTATTCATGTAATGCCACTAGCATTGATAGTGGCAGGAGAAATTGGAAATGGTGACAAAAGATATGTGATTTAAGCACACAGGGGCGGCATGGTGGCTCAGTGGTTAGCACTGCTGCCTCACTGCACCAGGTACCCAGGTTCATTTCCACCCTTGGGTGACTGTCTGTGTGGAGTTTGCACATTCTCCCCGTATCCGCATGGGTTTCCTCCCACAGTCCAAAGACGTGCAGGCGAGGTGGATTGGCCATGCTAAATTGCCCATCGTGTCCAGGGATGTATAGAGTAGATAGGTTATAGGGGGATGGGTCTGGGTGGGATATTCTGAGGGTTAGTGTGGACTTGTTGGGCCAAAGGGCCTGTTTCTACACTGCAGGGATTCTATGTTAAATTGCAATTAATGACATACATTTCACAATCTAAGATGATTTCAAAGAAACTGTTAAGTACTTTTCAGAAGTAAACCACTGTAGCAATGAGACAAATATTCTCGACAGGTCTGTCAACAAACTCCCATATCACTATTTATGACTAACATCTATGCACTAGAATTTAGTGAGTCTGTCAGTTCATTCACTTAAAACATTAAAATCAGGGAAACAAATTGAAGGTACTATCATGGGTTTAAAACCCTATAATACGAACTAAAGGGCAATGGGATGGGCACAGGGGTGGAAGAGGAGAACTTGTGGAGCATTGCAATGAATTCACCACTCTCATAGCAGAATATGATACCAGGAAAGAGGGCAAAAGGCAAAGGGTTACAATGGCACGGGTTAAACAGTAAATAGCATGATCTGAGTAACATAGGCAAGTGTTTGTAAAGGATGTTCTGCTGAGTTAAATATCTCATTGCATAAAGGAAGTCACACTACAATAATCCACCCAGGTTTATTACTCACCTGCCTTGTTCTGCACGGTTGGCTTGCTGGGTTTCACATTGCTGAAGTCAAGTGTCTCGTGTTTGCCCCGACAGGTCCTCTTCCCCCATCCCCTACTGTAGGCTAGATACAACAGACCGAGGCCAGTCGCTGCCCCCAGACCCAGCCCCAGGCTCGCCCGGGACCCGCATATACTAAGATCCCCGCTCATTATCCTTGTTTCGATGTCTTTTTGGGCTCACCCTGCATCACATAACAGTGGCAACTGGTACATTCACGAACGTGACATTACTTTGAGGGAATGGGAGGAAGGGTTCGGTTTCTGGTATTACCAGCAGGGTCAGGTCTGCCTCCCCGAGATAGGAGGATGCCAACGTTACACCAGGATTTAGTCTCTTGGCGCCGTTTACCCCACCCCACCACGGGCCGGAGGGGAAACCTTCCCCCTGTTTAAATCCCTAACGGTCCGCCTCGCGCCGGTTGGGCAACAAATATCAACCGCGGGATTTGCTTCATCGCTCGCTTCTCCGGCGCCTCTAGGACTCCTTCAATACGCCAATAATGCAGTTTCGTTTTTATTATTGTTGTTGTTATTATTATGATGATGATGATGATGATTGGCGGTGTCTGTCGTTATCTTTGCTTTCCCCGTGTTTCACTTCCACGCCCTCATCATTTTTCCCTCCCCCTTTGCCTGTGCCCGAACCCTTGTTGCGAGCGGACCACCTTTTGTGCTACGGAATAAAAGAGGTCCGCTGAGCTTGCCCCTCCTGCCGGAACCGCCGGTGCTTCAGCACAGGTTCCGGATCTCTTTTCTGCCTCTGCGGCGCTTTAACGGTTTCCGAAATTTTTTTCTGAAGAAGGGTTTAGGCCCGAAACATCAGCTTTACTGCTCCTTTGATGCTGCCTGGCCTGCTGTGTTCATCCAGCTCTACACCTTGTTATCTCAGATTCTCCAGCATCTGCAGTTTCTATTGTGTCCGAAAAGGGGCAAATCGCTCGATAGCTTTCTAGACGTTTTTGCGCCGGATTTGAGGTAATTAGTGGGACTAGTGAGCATTCCGACTCGAAAGTTGGACGCCTGGGGAGCCGACGGATAGCTGTATCGAGGGGGAGTTGCACTGCTGAGAATGGTCGTCCTTCGTTTCAACCTTTAAAGCGAAGCCTTCACTCGCCTCTGTTTTTTCGTGTTTTGTTCATCGAAGATCCCAAGTGATAATAAGAAAGACCGGGGGACCTCTTATGCTACGGTGTCCTGGAAGAATGTTCTCTTCCCAGAGCCACGACTGCCTAGCGCAACGGCCTTTAAAATTGTGTCTATTGATACAGCATCAAATTAATACTTTTTTGTTTTCCTTATCAAGTCTGTTCACAGATGTTATTACACACCTCTGGAGCAGGCGGGACTTGAACATGGGTCTCCCAAGTGCAGGATTAGGGACACTACCACTGCACCACATCGAATTTATATGTCCTCCCTTTAAGTTAATAAACTGTGCCTATATGTCACCAAACATAATACTGACACCCGAGATATTGGGACTTATTCAAAAATGTGGATCTTAAAAGCATTTTTACAGGCGGGAGGGAGGAAGGAAGGTGGAAGGTTTAGAGAGTCAATGCGAGAGGGATGGATGAATAATGGTACGATTTGGAATATAGGCATCATAGTTTTACATGAGTTCAAGGTGATTGAAAATACAAGTGGGCGACCAGACAATAGAGCAATGGAACGTGGATCTGTAGGCATTCATGCAGGTTGCAGTAGTCAATGTATTGAAACAGTCATCGAGACAGGTGGCCTTATGGAGATGGAAATAGGCAGCCTTGGTGATGGAGAGAGACAGTTTCAGACGGCAGTGGCCAGGAAGGTGTTCGACGTAGTGGTTAGAAATTGAAATTGTGTTAGGGCAGACAACAGCTTTCACGTTCCTAATACTGGAAACAAATCTTAGCTCTTTAAATTGAAGCACTGTAGGTATTGTGCATGGTCATTGAGAGATAGATCAGTGTATGTGTCAATGTACATGTGGAATTTAAAGTGTTTCAGTGCACAATCATATATTGTAGACAGACAATGAAGTATTGAATAGATTATGCAATTTTCACCAGCTATCCCATCCTTTTATCTTCCTACGGGGGTGGTCTGTGATGAATCAAGTGAAGGTTTTTGGGCCTAAGACACTATCCTGAGGAATACTTGCTCTGAAGAAGAGTCATTTTTGATTTACTCTGTGTCTTTCTCCACAGATGCTGCCAGACCTGCTGAATTTCTGCAGCACTTACTGTTTTTATTTCAGAGATCCACTGTCTGCAGTACTTTGGTTTTATCTTCAAGCAATAACATTGGCTTAGGTGATTAGCCTTCAATCATTCTTTTGCTTTTTTGTGGTGGTTTGGTAGAACTAAATCTCTAGCTAGGTAAATTCATAAAGCTTTTTAAGAGTCAATCATATTTCAATGTGTCTGAAGTCAGAGTATAGGCAGGGTGAGAATATTAGATAACTTTCCATTGGGACATTACTGAACTAGTTGAGCTTTTATCATGATCAGCATTGCTGCATTTTATTCAGATTTAGTTAATTAGTTGATTTCAAATTTACAGACTGCCACTTTGAGATTTAGCCTTATGTCTCCAGACTATTAGATCAGTTTTCTATTTTACTAGTCCTTTCGCACACCTATTGTGCTAAAACACCCATAATTATTCAGTTTAAAAACAATCCAATCTGAGGGCCATCTTTGGCAGCTACTTCAGGTAGGTATGTGCTGACATTAACACATTTAGCACCTTTTATTACTGAACTGTATGCTGAAACACATTTGGCTAAAGTGAGCTAAGAACACAAGAAGCCGGATGCAGAGAACGCAGAATTGGAGAGTTTATGGAAACTTAGGGTTGGAGGAGCTTACAGATTAGGAGGACATGGCCATGGAAACACATCAGAAAAAGACAGAATTTGGTATTTGAGACATTAGGGAAAAAAAACGCCGATTTGGGACAAAAGGAACCCTGAACCCAGAAGTCTCGCCCATTTGTAAAAGATATTACTTTTGCTGGAGTGATGAAGGCACATGCGGGAAACCCAAAACTACCAGGCTATTTGAACTCTGTGCTGACAGACTCAATTTTTGCAGGAGGAAAGTCATTTTTCCACAGTGTGAGCGTTATAATTCTTAAGAGTAAATATAAAAGCACACAATTTATAGACAGTCAATGTGACATTTTATAAATTCCTACTTTAGAAACAAAACCAGTCTGACTCCAAGCTAAAACACAAACCGATTCTAAACAAGGCCCCACACCTAAGTTGCATTGTCTGACCTAAAATATCACCTCTTCTTTACACTGATAAAACCTTTAGTTCTCTCAGGACCATGACTTGATGTGGGATTTACATATACATATTAATCATTTAAAACCTTCTAACTGATTAAAGATTTAACAGCATCTTAGGTTCATTTAGTACGTCCTCATTAATGGTGCAAACCTTTGATCTTTTACCTACGAATTCTGTGTCTGACACTACCTGTCTCACTAACACCTGAAAAAGGACAGAGGCTCCAAAAGCTTGTGTTTTCAAATAATCTTGTTGGACTATAGCCTGTGTTGTGTGATTTGTGACCTTACCCATCCCAGTACAACACTGCCATCTCCACATCACAACATAAATGTGTGCAAGAGCTGGATGAGATCAGTGGAACTGTCTAGCTATCAAGTTATTAAAGTTCCCAACTCTTTAACTTTAGGAAAAAAAACAAACAGTCTGCTTTATCTGTAAGATGAAAGAAACAATGCTTGCAATTTTAATAGTTGTTTTATGAAATAAAGTTGAGAGCTATCATTAGATTATTGTTATTGTTTCACTGTTTCCATACCCTATCATGGGAAGTGGAGTAATGTAAATTCACGCTTTGATTCCAAGAGGTTATTAAGAAACTATCTGTCTTTGATGTAGAGCTATCAGTACAAATATTTGTTTTTATAAAGAATGTAAATGTAATGAACGGCTGTTTAGTACTGCTTGTGTCTTTTATATAGTGAAGTTAATAATAATACTTAGGAGACATGAGATGAAATTAAATTCTACAGTCCACTTATATAGTGAATGCTCAGTGAGTTGACATGGAAAGTGTAAGGAGAAAGCACGACAGTTGGGAGAACATGAGTTGGTGTGATCGGGACACAGTAAGGGAGTGTGAGGTCTAAAGGACCAAACTGTTTTTATTACAACAGGTAAAAATTCCCAAAGCACCAAGGTGGATCTTTTAAACAGCCTGTCTTGGCATTCAGCAGCCCCTGTGGCTAATCCATCCCATCCCCCTGCCCAAAATGTAAATCTGGCCATTTGGGACTTTTTCTCAAGGTGAGTTTCCTTATTTGAAAGACTGCATTGTAAGCAGGTTACGGAAAGTTCACTCAATTAATTCCTGTAGAAAGATTAAATAGATTTAATCTATACCCTTTTAAGTGGTGATCTTATTGAATTATAGAAAATCCTAAAGGAATGTGATGGGCTGGATACCAAGATGTTGTTTCCCAAGTTGGGAAGACTAGAGTTAGGGACATAGTTTGAGGTTTGTCTTTGAATGTCTGCCTTTTAAGTCAGAGATGAGAATTTTTGCTTTTGCATAGGGTCGCTTGAGTTTGATCTTCTCCCCCAGAAAACAGTAGAAACTGGTCATTGAATTTATTTAAGGCTGAGTTGGATGTATTTTAATAGGCAAGGGAGTCAGTGGGGTGGATACAAAAGTATACTTGTGACCACGACCATATCAGCCATTGTCTTATTGTATGGTGGGCAGGCTCAAAGACCTACTCCTCCTAAGTCCAGTGTGTTCAACACATTGCAGTTTCTGTGTTCACTGCATCTGTCCTCCCTTAATCGTACTCTTCATTTAAACTCACCTACTACCTATTCTTATGGACACCTGCTCAATTTTGCTAACTCACATGGGCCATTAGTGCCATTGTGTCAATAAAGATAAGGCCACTCTGATCTCTTCTTTAAATTGCCTTTCATCCATATCTGTTTGCCCTAATAACTCTATTTTGTGCCAACCCCAAAAAAACACAGACTCTCAATTCACTTACATTCACATTAGCATAAGCCTGTCTTTTTCACAAGATATACACTTGAACGTTCATAGTAAGCAAATGGTTCAATGACTCACTGCTGGTTCTGATTGGACCGTGTAAGTCGTAATCAGCTCCTGAGCTGGTTTGCTAAAACTGCTCACTCTTTCAGGATCATTCTGGAATCTAAAGATTAATCCTAGCCTTTTAGCTTTATTGCAAACTCCACTTCCCTTCTTTCTCCACCCTCATTTCCTACAAGTATAACAATTCCATGCCCTCTTTGTCACTAAGATTGAGACCATCCATTCAACTGCTTCTTTCAGTCACCCTCCCTCTGTAGCCCAACAGTCCAATGTTCCTCTAGAGGTATACCACTTTCCACTGTGCTCAATATGCAATTATGTTTATTGCCTCCTCCCTCTCCCCATGCCCTCACACCAATCGCATCCAGTGTCTCTCCGTCATTATCCATGTAGGTGGGAATGCAGTCACCCTGTTCTCATTTGTATCCACCTTGTCCCTGTCACAGAAACACCTGCAGTGTCTTCTCTTCCTACTCTGTTCTTGCCCTTCCTATTTCTCATCTGTTTACTGCTCCTCAACAACATAACCTAAAAACATTAAGTTTTGGGTGTGCACAGATGGCACCTGGCCACCAATACCTTTCTTAGTCCCTCCAAAGTCTCTTGTCAGCCATTATAAGCAAACTTGTCTGACAACCTATACTACAGCAGCAGAAATATCTTCCAATTAAATATTGGAAAGACCAAAGCCATTGTCCTCCAAGCCCACTACAAATTCAGGAACAGAAGCAAAGTTGCTGGAAAAGCTCAGCAGGTCTGGCAGCATCTGTGAAGGGAAAAACAGAGTTAACGTTTCAGGTCTGGTGACCCTTCCTCTGAACTGAATTTTCAGTTCTGTTCCTGAGCCATTGACTTCAACACCCTGTCGCAACTATTAGAAGCTGAATCAGCCTGTTTACAGTATTGGAGTCCTATTTGACCTCAAGATGGTTTTCTGAACACATATCCATATCATCATTAAAGCACTCATGTAACATTGGCCAACTTCACCCCTGCCTCAGCTCATCTGATACTCAAACTTTAATCCATGCCTTTATTAGCAGTAATCCTAAACATCCCAGTACCCCTCCTGGCCAACCTCTCGACTTACACTCTGCTTTAAACTTAACCAAAACTGCTCCTCATATCCAAACTCAAATCAAGCCCCAAATACCACCACTCTGTTCTCACAGATATTATTTGTATTGTTAAACAATAGCTCAGTTTTAAATTCTTATCTTGTTTTCAAATCCCTTCCTGATCCAAACACTCTCTAACTCTGTAACTTCTTCTAAACCTACAGTGCCCTGTGACATCTGTTACTCCATCACCGGCCACTATGCTTTCAATTACTAAGATCCTAAAATTTAAAGCCCCCCCTGCCTCTTAAATCTTCCTATCTTTGTGTGAAGCACTTCTGAAAATCTATATCATTTACCAGGTCCCTTATTTATAACCTCATGGAGCTCAATTTATTGACATGAAACACTTTGTGATGTATCTTTCAGTGCTTTATTTTAATGGACTATTTAATGCAAGTTGTTGTTGAAATGCTGTAGGCTAGGAATGTGTAGGAAGTGGTCACAGCAGCAATACTTGAACTGTCAATATGCCTCATTATACTTTTGAAATTAAGAAAACAGATTGTGTTCTTTTAACACAACAGACTCCTTTGTTGGTGTTGTTTCTACCAATTCATTTTATGAATCACCTATAATTTTTGTTTTATTCATTTCTGGGATGTGGGCGTCGCTGGCTGGCCAGCATTTCTTGCCCATCCCTAGTTGCCCTTGAGAAAGTGGTGGTGGTGACCTGCCTTCTTGAACCGCTGCAGTCCTCCAGCTGTGGGTTGACTCACAATGCTATTAGGGAAGGAATTCCAGGATTTTGACCTAGCGGTAGTGAAGGAACGGCAATATATTTCCAAGTCAGGATGGTGAGTGACTTGGAGGGGAACTCGGAGGTGGTGGTGTTCCCATATATCTGCTGCCCTTGTCCTTCTAGATGGAAGTGGTCATGTGTTTGGAAGGTGATGTCTGAGGATCTTTGGTGAATTTGGTGAATAATGACCTATATCTTCACTTTATGTTGGTAAGGAATACATCATTGCAAATATGTTTAAGTAAAAAGAGCTCTAGCAATGTTTCACTCCTTCCCACTGGTCTTTGGAAAGTGAAAGTTAGCTTGTACTTCACTCAGCACCATGATCAGATCCAACTGTTCACTGATCTAATTTGATCAATGATGAATATTGTTTGGAAATTCATCTGAAATCTGTTGTGTCTACATATGTGAAATTTTCCAGAAGGCTATTTCCAGTACATTAGGTTCTGGTGTATGACTTCATGATCGTCAACTATAGGTAATAGATACTTTGCAAAGGCAAGGTAGTTGAAAAAAGCTTTGACTTTCAGTGAGACTTTTGAGAGATCAAACTGTTCAGTACAATTCCCAAATTGTAGCTATTTGAATCAGACATGAATCACCTGGAATTTGCTATCATAAATGCATCAGTTGTGAAAATGTTTCATGAAACACTTTTCTTCCTTAAAATTTTCGTTTCTAAGTTTGGCTTAAATTCACTCTAAGCAGGGCACCCATTGGATAAAATTGTTGATGGATGCCCTACCTCAAGTTCATTACTGATGACTGTATCACTTTATCACAATCTCCAGCTGTACTGAATATTTCTTCTAAAATGCACTGAGTGCAGAGCAAGCCAAAATCTCCAGCTGGTCGTATGTCTAGATCATTACTTTCTGACCCACTGGCACTGCTGCCTGTGCTGCAACCACAAGCTAATTTCCTGTCATTTCCCACAATTCATGACACGTGCCATTTAAACATCACCACTGGGCTGTCTTTCAAAGCCAATGACTCTGTTTTCTTAGAATCACATTCTTACTCTGGATTTCAACCAATGAAGCTTTTATTTTGGTTGTTTACAGACTTTGCAGTTGCTGGCTTGATGTTGTATCATTGTTCTCTGAATTTTAGAACTAAATCAAGCATCTGCTTTTAATACTAGTTCTTGGGCCTGTTTCACCAAGTTCCTTCATCACTTCGGCGTATTCCCATCAGTACTAACACATTATAAACACATGTTTTTAGAATGTTCATAGTATTTGGAGCTAGAAATTGGGCAATAGGGAAAATTGGGATGGAAAACCATTGCACCAGACCACCACCATCTGATGCAACACCTGCATTCTGGTTTGTGAATTGATGGCTGCAAGAAGATCCTACTAAAGCAGGTTAATATTTCAGCAAAGAGTCAATAAAATCACTTAGATAGCCATGGAATTTCTGAAATTTTAAGCCTGCCTGGCTCATTGCAGTCTTTTCGTGACTACTGGGTGCTGCTCCAAAATTCCCCTGTGGAAATGTCTATAATTTGGGACAACTGGCAATGATACCCATTCCAACCCTCCCAGCATTCCCCTGCCCCCTTCCATCCATTGCTGTTTAGGACAATGGCATATCTAAGCTAAAATAGTGGATGAAAACCTGAATTTCTACTGGGGGGCTGATCTATATATGGAACAAAATTAATTTAAAGAGTCTCACAATTTTCAAGCAATTTTGGCCACTTTCTTTTAATTTTCTTGGGTTTATGAACATTTTATATGGTAAGTATTGTGATGCAGCATTCCTCCCACCTCCAACTCTTAAAGTAGCATCATTCTGGCACACAAAGTCATCTCAGAGTAGCTGCTGAGCCATCAAGGATATCCTGTATAGGCTGGTGATGTTTAATGTTACTGATATGCCTTGGGTCCCCAGCTAAAGGAAGATATAAAGAGGTACAAGCATTTACCATTGTCACCGCTTGTGCCATTCAAGAGGCCATTAGATCCTTATTTAACTAGAAATGATGTAGAAGATTACAGGGGGGAAAAGGCAGGAGATCGGTATTAAATCAAATTGCTCCAATTGGTCCATGGAAGCTGCTTTTTGGGTGCCTGATTAGATCTTGGGACACTTTACATTATAGATCAGTTACAATTTCAAGGTTTGTAGGTACGTGCTGAAGATCAGGCTTACAAAGGGACGTTATTAGCAACAGGCAAAGTAGGCAAGCAACGCAGCACGTACCTCCAAAAGGTGGAACAAAAGCACCAAAAAGCTGCAGAAAAGAACTTTCATTAACTGCATGAACCATTAATCAAGCTCTGATACCAGAAATTTCCTAACTTGGAATTACGTTCGATTGTATAAATAGCACCATGTACTTCATTTCCTTGCCCTCGTCAGGTATCCTTTCATTCAGAGTGCTTTGAATCTTGTCCACTGGTCACTTCATTCTTGTCACTGAATGGTAAATACTCTCAAAACGTGAAATAATGCTCTCTATGCAAACAACTTTAATCCATCCTGATTTTAATAATCAAACAAGTCTACCACTTGCTTCAGTGTATCCCATTGTTGACAACATTTAACTCTACACTTATTTCTAATTATGTACTGCCTCAGCAGAAGTATGTAAGCACCAAGCTGTTCTGTATATTTTCATGTGCAGGCACATTTAGAATGAGCACCTTATCTGCTAACAACTGTGTTCAAGGATGATACATCTGTGCCACCTCTATTATTGTATGGGCAGACTACATACAGAGATCTGGTGAATGTCTAAGTGGCAACATTATCATCTGACCTTGTGCCAGACATGACTCTGCAGTTAGGTAGTGCCTATCCATGACCACTTATGGCTTTCTAACCCAGCAATATTCAACCTCGGAAGTGTGACCATATCATTCAGGTGACTGAACCTCCTGGAGATAGTGTGTTACATCAGCACTGTAGCAAGTCACTTTTCAAGCTAATAATGAACAGTGAGAGAAACGGGATGTCTAGTACCTAAGTGAATATGGCAAACAACCACAAAACATTGCATCAACTATAGAGGACCGTGACCATTCTATCCAAACAGTTTATTCTGATGTTTCCGCTCCATTCAAACCTCTCATCCTTCCTCGTCTAAGTCTGTAAAAATAACCCTCAATTCCCTTCTTCCTCATATGATTATCTAGTTCTGCCTTAAATAGATATATTATTCACTTCAAATATTCCTTTTGGTGACAAGTTCCACATTGGAAGCGCCCTTTGGTAAAAAGGCTTCTTTCAAACACCATATTTGATTCATTGGTGACCATCTTATATTGATGACTTTCACTTTTACTCTTCCTTTATAATTGGAAAGACTTTGTCCTATCAAAACCTTTCATAATTTTGAAGACCTTGGCATTTTTATTTCCAAAGAAGAGAGACTTGGCTTCTTCTTGATGATTATAGATTCTTATGTTTATCATTTTTAATAAATCTTCTATGCACCCTTTTCAGTGCCTCAGTGTCATTTCTGTGCTGTTTCCTCCCACAGTCCAAAGATGTGCAGGTTAAGCAGATTGGCCATGCTAAATTGCCCGTAGTGTTTAGGGATGTGTAGCTTAGGTGGGTCATAAAGGGATAGGTCTGGGTGGGATGCACCAAGGGTTAGTGTGGACTTGTTGGGCCGAAGGGCCTGTTTCCACACTGTAGGGATTCTATGTTCTATGTTCTATGTTCTATGTTCTATGTTCTAATATAGATGAGCAATCTAATTCATCAAAATTACGAGTGATCTGGACATCTCATAAGGGGATTGAGAACCAGGTCTCGAAAAATTCACTTTTTCACGCAGTGAATCATTAAAATTCTGGAATGTATTCTCTGGAAGTGAGGTGGAGGCCTCAACTGAGCCATTCAAGAGGCCATTACATCCTTATTTAACTAGAAATGATGTAGAAGATTACAGGGGGAAAAAGGCAGGAGATCGGCATTAAATCAAATTGCTCAAGTGAGCCAGTAATAATACGGTAGTCTGTATCGTCTGTACCGTAACAATGATCTGATTCTATGACTATCATTGATGGAGGGCAGGTCAGGTCTTACTAACTTGATTGAGTTTTTCAGGAGGTGATGAAGGTGATCGATGAGGGTAAAGCAGTGGATGTTGTCTACATGTATTTTAGTAAGGCTCTCGACAAAGCCTCTCATGGTAGGCTCTAAAAGAAGACTATAATGCATGGGAGCCACGGTGACTTGGCCATGTGGATTCAGAATTAGGTTGCCCGTAGAAGAAAAAGGGTAGTGGTGGAAGGGTCTTTTTCAGGCTGGAGACCCGTGACTAGCAGTGTTCTGCAGGGATCCATACTGGGACCTCTGCTGTTTGTGATATATGTATAGATGACTTGGATGAAAATGGAGATGGGAGGGTTAGTAAGTTTGCAGACGATACAAAGATCGGTGGACAAAAACAAGTTGCTGGAAAAGATCAGTAGGTCTGGCAGCATCTGTGTGGAAAAACTCAGAGTTAATGTTTCAGGTCTGGTGACCCTTCCTCAGAACTGAGGAAGATTAGTGATGCTGTGGATAATGTAGAAGGTCGTCAAAGGATTCAGCAGGATATAGATTAGTTGCAAATATGGGCAGAGAAATAGCAGATGGCGTTTAATCCAGGCAAGTGTGAGGTGCTGCATTTTAGGAGATCAAATATTAAGAAAATGTGTACAGTTAATGGCAGGACTCTGAACAGCATTTGATGTACAGAAAGATCTTGGTGTTCGAGTCCATAGCTCCCTGAAAGAGGCCACGAAGTAGATAGGGTGGTAAAGGAGATGTATGACATGTTTGCCTTAATTGGCTGGGGCATTGAGTACAAGAGTCAGGATGTCTTGTTGCAGCTTTGTAAGACTTTGGTTACGCCACACTTAGAGTATTGTGTTCAGTTCTGGTCACCACATTATAGGAAGGATATGGAGGCTTTGGAGAGGGTGCAGAAGAAGTTTACCAGGATGCTGCCTGGATTAGAAGGTATGAGCTTTGGGGAAAGGCTAGAATAACTCAGATTGTTTTCTCTTGAGTTGCGGGGTCTGAGGGGAGACTTGATAGAAGTTTATAAAATTATAAGATGCACATAAAGGGTTGATGGTTAGGATCTTTTTCGTAATGTCTAATACCAGGGGCATGCGTGTAAGGTTATGGGGAAAAGTTCAAAGGAGACGTGAGGGGCAAATTTTTTACACAGAGAATGGTAAGAGTCTGGAATGCACTGCCGGGGTGGCGGTGGAGGCAGATATGATAAGGGCATTTTAAGGGACTTTTATATAAGCACATGAATATGCAAGGAATGGGGGGATATGAACCAAGGGCAGGCAGAAGGGATTAGAGTCATTCGGCATCATGTTCGGCACAACATTATAGGCCAAAGGGCCTTGTGCTGTACAGTTCTAAGCTTTATGCTCTATTGATGGCTTCTTCCAATGGATAACCGGATATCAGTCTGTCATTGTATAGATTGGTGTTGTCTCATCTGATGTTTAAGCAAAATCTTGATTCAAGATCCAAATGCAAATATTATAAATGAAGTCACTGTTTTATACTTGCTGCACAACCTGCACATTGATATGGTTAAGTGGGTGCGGTCTATGCAGGTGTCACTCCCACTAATGCAACATATGCCACAAGCACAGCCACTGAAACGATGCAGGTTTTGATATTGCAGTCATCCTTTTCCTGGATGAGCTACTAAACAAGCTAGATATCCTTGCCTGGATATTCTGCATTGCCATCTAATCAATTGACAATATCTGTATTCTTCTGCAGAAGCTGAGACCAACAGGTCTTTTTGTTGGGTGGCCATGGCTGGGAAACCTTTTGTTGGAGAGCTCTGTCTGGAGTACCATCTGCCACATCTAGAGGTGGAGAGTGTGTCTGATTTGGAAGAGTTGAGGGGTTTATAGAAACTGCTATTGTGGGAAGGGTGGGGGTGTTGGTAATCCCATATAATCAACGTAAATGCAGGGTTGTTGGTAATACATAACTGCATTACCTGATAAATTAGAATCATCTGATAGTGGATTCATCGGGGGAAAGAGGCTGCAAGGACAGTGGCAGGCTGAGAAAAAGGTTACAAGTGGTGTGGGGAGAAAGGCAGGCTGCATTTTGGGTTGAGCAAGAAGTGAAGGTTAAAAGGTGGGAGATAGGGGGAGACCTCAAGAATTGGGAGATTGGGAGTCTGCATGAAGTGGGAGAGAGGGTGACTTCAAGGGATGGGGATTGAGGCAGGTTTCAGAGCGGTGGTAAGGAAGGATGGAGGTTGCAAGGGGTGCTTAGGAGTTGGGAAGCTGTGAGCAAGGGAGAAAATTATAACCTGACAACAAAGAAATACACAGCTGACCAGGAGATAGGTAAATGTGAAATCATTGAGGTAATGAATTTTTTGCAAGAGAATGCAGAATCTCCAGCTTAAGGTTGGATATTGTCAGAAGCTACTATATGGGGAACAATATAATAGATGCTATTGTAATGAATATTGTCAATAACTAATTTAAATCTGAGATGCAGTAAAAGGGGTAATAACTACTTGGTTAAAATCTCGCAGCCTTATGCATTTGCACTAAATATTCATTAGCTGTGGCCTCATCAGCCTGTGGAAGGCTTTTTGTGTGTGTGCGATGTCAGTTATTCAGAAAATGATCTTTTGTTATTTCATATGTTAAAATTTCAAATTTTAACACTGTCTCAGGAAGTGCATGTTGTGGCTTTGGATTTAATGGAGGGTTGGAAATTATTGAGGGTAATGATGAATTCTTCTGACTCTGTTTTGGTGCGAATGCAAATATTCCATATAATCAACATAAATACAGGGTTGTTGGTAATACATAACTGCATTAGCTGATAAATTAGAATCATCTGATAATGGAAAAAGAACCTTGAAAATCAAAATGTCGCCCCCCCAAAATACAAAAAGTAGTTCTCAGGAAAATCTCAAAAAGAGGACTCAATATTAAACAAAAACATTTTTGTGCCATAGAGATAGTAGGAACTGCAGGTGCTGGAGAATCTGAGATAACAAGGTGTAGAGCTGGATGAACACAGCAGGCCAAGCAGCATCAGAGGAGCAGGAAGGCTGACGTTTTGGGCCTA
>JAHRHZ010000283.1:5518681-5553421 GCA_024137785.1 Ginglymostoma cirratum | reverse complement strand
TTCATCCAGCTCTACACCTTGTTATCTCATTTTTGTGCCATGTCTTGTCCAGGTCATTATGACTCCTAAAAACATGTTAAACCTCATATTACCATTGCATGTTTTGGCCCAAAACCTTCAATCTGTGTCCCAACTTTTTGTACCATTAGCTAATGAGAACAGCTTTACTTTGTCCAACTTATTGAAATTTGTCATAATCATGACACCTCTAGCAAATTTCCCCTCAACTTCTTTGTTCTAAGGAGAAACAGCCGAGCTTCCCCAACCTAACCTTGTAGCTGAATTTAGCCGTGGAATAATTGAACTAGTCTGGTAAATCTCCTCTGTACCCTTTCAAGGATCCTCACATCATCATGCTTCAGCCCAGTGTGGCTAAGAGATCTAATATAGTTTGGCTTTTCTGACATAGTAATGCCACTACAACTTCGCATTAATAACTTATGTTAGCATCTCCCAATACCTCTATTTGTATTCTTTCCTAATAACAGATTCTGTAGACAAGCCAGTGTTCCCTGTGATGGAAATTTGATCTTATACGCAGCATACTGAGGATATAGCAAACTCATAAATAATGAACCCCGTTCCCATTGTTTGCACCCTGGAAACAGTGATAGATTACAGTTTATGTTCCATTATATCAGCAGTAAGTTCTTGTATTCAACTATCCAGACTATTTGTTTGTGATATAATCATTGAATCTTCTGCCAGTCTGACTTCTTCTGGTTTCTGATGAAGGGTCTAGGCCCAAAACGTCAAACTTTCCTGCTCCTATGATGCTGCTTGGCCTGCTGTGTTCATCCAGCTCCACACCTTGTCATCTGCAATCCATGTTTTTTTTATCTTCATGTATTGTCTTCTCAATCCAGGTCACTAATGCTTCATATGTAAACTTTTTTTGTTACTATTCTAATTTTCTTTCTCAACATTCTAAAAGATTTCAACAATTAAACAATTAATCATAGAATCCCTGCAGTCTCCAAACAGGACATTCAGCGAATCCACACCGATCCTCCAAAAAGCATCCCACCTCCCCCACCTTATCCTTGTAACCATACATTTCCCATGGCTAATTCACTAATCCGCACATCCCTGAACACTATGGGCAATTTAGCACGGCCAATCCACTTAACCTGCACATTTTTGGACTGTGGGAGGAGACCCACACAGAAACAGGGAGAATGTGTAAAATCCACACAGACAGTCACCCAAGGCTGGAATCAAACCTGGGTCCCCTGCTGTGAAGCAGCAGTGCTGACCACTGAGCCATAACTGTGATGTACTTTATAAATACACTTTTCTCAGGTTTAAATTTCCAACTTTCATTCAGTACTTGATCTGCAAATAGGTTCTGCAAACATTTTCTCAAAACCTTTATAAATCACTATCTGTTGGAAATTGGGGTCCCCTTTAAAACTGGGTTGTTTTAGCATTCCCTACTTAGTATTTTCTGTGTAGCATGAGACATTTTAACTGTGTTGCAGTAGTAACGAGACTTCTGCAAACATAACCAAACAATTTATTGGCCATTACTATACTACCATACTGAAGGCAGTTTGTAAACTAAAAGGTTTTTGTTCTTTGAAAGAATGAAAACCAATTTTCGAATGGAGGAGGGTAAAGGCACAGCAGTTAACCTGGCATCATGAGTACCTGTTTGTGGTCATTGGCTGAGAGGTTTAGACAGGTGATTGACACAGCATAGATGCAAGGATAGGTGAGAAAAGAGTCTGGGAGAGGTGGGATCAGGGGAACGGACCACCATCTTTGGGAGAAGGCCAGGAGTTCCTTTACATCGGCCTGAAGAAACAAAAAATGTTGCCACCAAAAGCTGCAATGCAACAGGGATGATCACCCCATTACCCCAAAAACATAGGGGTCTGCTGCCTCCTGCTCTTCCATCCTAGAGGACGGCTTGGGGATTAGTAAAGCGGTCTCAGGTATTGCATGTGGTATATTTCCTTTACTTGCCTCATTAACTAATAGATACCATATATAAACTGGTGTTTAATGAACTTTCTGAAAATTGTTTTCAAATGCTTGATTGCCTATATTAACTGTGATCACAAACTCCAGAAAGTGAACACTACTATGATGATGTCATTCGGACTCGTGGGCTGAATAGCATATGTTTTTCAATGAATGAGATCAAACATCGGGTCCTCCGCAAAGTCTCTGTCACAAAGTCTGTCACATCAGTTCAGTCTGGTTACGATGTAAGGGCAGGCAAGAGGATGTGAGGAGTGTTGGATTTGACATGATCCTACTGAATGGTGGAGCAGGCTCAAGATGCTGAACACCCCATTCCTGTTCCTGTCTCTTATGGTCTTAATGAGATAGAGCAATCTACAATAAAAGAAAAACCTAAAGTATTCCAAGGAGAAGTAGGTGATTCAGATTTATATTTTGGCAAGTTGACATTTATGTCAACCATTATCTCATGAACTTCAAGGTAGACACCAGGTCTACTGTTATTCCATCTTCAGATAGTGAACCTTGGTTAAGAATACACTGTCCACAGCTGACAACTGTGCAACTGTGTGGTCGAGGAGTTATGTCACTTAAGATTGAAGGAATTCTGCAAGCAATTCACCAGTTTAGGGGATGCAAAAAGTAGAAAACCTGTACACACTTCAAAATCAAAAATTGGCACTCTTGAGTAGGAACACATATCTTCACTTCAGTTTTCTTCAAATGGATATTGTAGAATTGCTGCAGGACATTCTTCTGGGCAAAGGTGAACAGCCAGAAGTCATGGTCTACATTGGTACTAATTAGGTCGGAGGGAGATGTGACTCTGCAATGGAATTTTGGGAGCTAGATAGGAAATTAGCAAACAGGACCTGTAAAGTAGTAATCATCAAATTACTCTCAGTGCGCCTTCCATGGGAGTACAGAAATAGAAAGATAAGACAGATGAGCGTGTGCTTGGAAGGATGCCGGATGGAAAGCTTAAGATTCCTGGAACACTGAATCTGGATCTGGGGAATATGCGGGGAAAGACCTGCAGACGGGTTGCACCAGACTAGAGCCAAGACTAAGTTTCTTGCGGACGGTTTTGCTAGTTCTGTTGCAGAGGGTTTAAACTTATCAGCAGTGGTGTGAGAACCAAAAGAGAGAAAGTGGTATTAGAAACACGTAGTAATACTACTACCAATACTACTAATTAGAAAGTAGTACCAGCGTGCACAAAATGCTGTGAAAGGCAGAATGCACTAAAATAGAGGATTAGGAGGAGTCAAAATAAGTTAGAAGTAATTAAATCTAAACGAGGGTAACATTGTATGTATGTTGATAAGACTGGGAAGCTACGTACAGCTTCCACAACATTGTACCCAGTGGCATTCGCGCTAACCTGGCTTAAGCAAGTGCAGATCTGGGTGTTAAATGTTCCTGGTTACGTGGTGTTCTTAAAAAGGTAGAAAAGGACCAAAAATGTAGGGGCTGGCATTTTGGTCAAGAAGAGCATTGCAGAACTGCAGAAAGAGGATATATCAGAGTTCAAGAACGGAAGGGATTTAGCTAGAGTTAAGGAACAAGAAGGGTGTAATTTCATTACTTGGTGTACTATATAGACTACCACCTAGAGGACAGGATGTGAAGGAAGAAATCTGCAGGGAAGTTAGAGGTTGTAAACAGAGGTGTAAATATCATACATTAGTACAATACAGGACTTTTAACTACTTGTATATGGACAGAGGTAGTGGTAGTGTAAGGGACAATTGTTCCCAGATTGTGTTCGGGAGAATTTCCTATTGCAGTATGTATCCAGTCCAACAAGAAGGGAGTCACTTCTAGATCTAGTGTTAGGTAGTAAGTGGAGTTGAGAACCAAGCTGAATACAGGGAAGGAAGATGCAAAAGCAAATATCAGAAACAATGGGGGATTATGGAAAAAGATCACAGTTAACATAAAAGGAAATCCTAAAGTCTTCTCGAAGCACATCAATAGTAAAAGGTGGAATGGGGCTGATTAGGGTCAAAAAAGTGGTTTTATACTATGAGGCACAGCTGAACTGTTAAATGAATACTATGTATCTACCTTTACATACGTTGAAGATGCTGCCCGGGTCATGGAGGAAACTCAGTCATTAAAAAGGTTTAAAATTGATAAGGAGGAGGTATCGGATAAGCTGACAATACTTAAAATTGATACTGGGATTGGGTGAGATACATCGAAGGATATTGAAGGGACTGAGAATGGAAATTGCAGAGGCCATGATGTTATGTTTCACTCGTCACTGGACAATTCTTTTTTCTTTATTCATTCACGGAATAAGAGCGTTGCCAGGCAGCATTTATTGCCCATCCCTAAATGCCCAGAGGGCAGTTAAGAGTCAACCACATTGCTGTGGGTCTGGAGTCACATGTAGGCCAGACCAGGTGAGGATGGCAGTCTCCTTCCCTAAAGGACATTAGTGAACCAGATGGGTTTTTCCGACAATTGACAATGGATTCATGGTCATCATTAGACTGTTAATTCCAGATATTTATTGAATTCAATCCAATGTGGCAGGATAATTACAAGCACTATGCCTTTGTTGAAAAGAATTTGTATATATCAACCTAGTACTCACAGATCAGTCAGCTTAACTTTGGTAGTGGGGAAACTTCTGATGAGGGGAAGGCCATGACGTATGTGGACTTCGAAAAGGCACTCCGTGCAGTGGCACACAACAGACTTGTGAGGGAAGCGATAAGTCACAGAATGAAAGTAACAAAGTTAATACAAAATTGGCTGAGGGATAGAAACAGAGTGTAGTGGTTAATGGTATTTTTCGGGCTGTAAGAAAAATTATACTGGAGTTCCCCAGGGGTCAGTATTGGGACTGTTGCTTTTCCTAGTTTTAATGAATGATCTATTGTGTGTAGGGGACAATTTCAAATCTTGCGGATGACACAAGAAGAGAATTGAAAACTGTGAGAAGGACAGTGTAGAAATTCAAAAGGACACTGACAAGTTGGCGGAGTGGGTGGGTAGGTAGCAAATGAAGTTCAATGCATGGAAGTGTGAGATCACGCATTTTGAGACAAAGAACATGGAGATATAGTGTAAAATAAGATTTCCTATTCTAAGTTGTGTTTGAGGGTGGAGAGACCTGAATGTACATACATTTTCTGATGAAGGGTCTAGGCCCGAAACGTCAAGTTTTCCTGCTCCTATGATGCTGCTTGGCCTGCTGTGTTCATCCAGCCCCACGACTTGTTATCTCTTTATCCCTGTACATACATGTACATCATTAAAGGTGACTGGTCAGGTAGAAAGACCTGTTAATCAGCATGCAGTACTCCTGGGCTTCCAAAATAAGGATATAGTGTACAAAAGAAGAAAGGTTATGTTGAATATATACATAAGAAATGAGTTAGACCTCACCTGGAGTATTGTATACAGTTCTGGGCACCATGCCAAACGAGAGATAAGACTGTGTTAGATAAAGAGAGAAGTGTTTATGAGGAGACAATAAGGTGTAGAGCTGGATGAACACAGCAGGCCACACAGCATCAGAGGAGCAGGAAAGCTGACATTTTGGACCTAGACCCTTCTTCAGAAAATGTTTATGAGAATGTTCTGCACTGTAGGGATTCTATGATTCTGTGAGATGCTGCAGTTACGAGGTAAGACTGGAGAAGTTGGGACTGTTTTTCTTGAAGAGGAGAAATTTATGAGATTCAATAGAAATTTTCAAATGATGAGGGACCTGGACATGCTAGATAAGAAGCCATTACTACTAGCCAGATGGCATGGTTTTAAACTGTTTTGTAAAAGAAACAAAGACAAGGTGAGGAGGAAAAATAATAGTTTCACACAGTGGGGAGTTAGAGTACGGAACGCACTGCCTGGAAGTGTGGTGGAAACAGGTTCAACTGAGGCATTAGGGAGGGCATTTAGTGATTATTTAAATAGAAACAATGGCAGAGTTATGGGGAAAAGGCAGGAGTTTGGTACGAAATTGAAATGCTCAGACAGCCAGTGAGGACCTAATCAGCTGAATGGCCTCATTCTGCACCGTAACAATTTTGTGAAGGAAGCTAGTGATTTTGAATCACTTAGAAACAAATGGCAGTTTTCAACTTTTGCTTGGACAGCTAAAGATATGGTCACCACTGAATCTTCAAAGTCTTTATGAGAAAATCAAAAATTAAGCAGACTAGCATTACAGACCAAGCTACAGTTTTCATTCTCAGGTGATAAAGGTCTTTGTCATATTTTACTTTCTAATTACATTTTGAAATGTTTAATAAACCACCTACCAATATGGTCCACTTTTTAATAAAACCCAAGACAAAATAATGAATAAACCAATATCCCTTCAAAGCAATGAGCTGCGGATATTAAAGATTTTATCTAACTAAGGGTATTCAATCACTCAATGACAGCACACTGGATTTAAATCTTCATAATATTGAGCATCAAGCTGTTTGGCTTTTAACTCTTTGAGAAATATTGCAACATTGCTGCGTGGAGAGCACAGCATTGCCACAGTGAAGAAGGAGGCCATTCAGCCCATGTGTCTGCACTAGCTGTTGGAATCATTAATTCACTGAGTGCTATTCTGTCACCTTCCTGCTGTACACTTGCATATTGTTCCTTTTCAAATAACCATCTAATACTCTCATGAATGCCTCAAATGAACCTACATCCACTGTACCCTCAGTAATTCATTCCAGACCATAACCATGACCGACTGAAAAAGTTTATTCTTTTGCTTCTTTTGCCAATTACTTTAACTCTGTGCCTTCATTCTTGATCCTTTCGTGAGTGAGAATAGTTTCCCTATCGACTATATCTAGGCCCTTCATGATTTAGAAAACCTCTATCAAATCTCCTGTCAGACTTTTCCTCCAAGGAAAAAAATTCTAATCTTTCCAATCTCATTTTCCTTTGCTTTAATGTAAATTGTAGCCAAACAGCATAGGAGTTGTCTGTGGCCTTGAGCAGGTATTTGCTTTTTGGCATGGTGGCTCAGTGGTTAGCACTGCTGCCTCACAGCACCAGGGACCTGGGTTCGATTCCACCCTCAGGTGACTGTCTGTGTGGAGTTTGCATATTCTCCCCGTGTCTGCGTGGGTTTCCTCCCCCAGTCCAAAGATGTGCAGGTTAGGTGGATTGACCATGCTAAATTGTGCCATAGTGTTGAGGGATGTATAGATTGGGTGGGATGTTCTGATGGTCGGTATGGACTTTTAGGGCCGAAGGGCCTGTTTCCACACTGTAGGGATTCTATAATCTATAATCTTTACTAGATCATGATACTAAATGCTTCTGATTAAACTGGTTATAATCGTGTTTGCAATAGGCAGAAGAAATCTACCTGAAAATGATCATTGAATCAGATATGGTTAGGTGTTCTTTTCCTGAACTCATAGGAGATTCCTTTCTGGCCTGGAGTGTGATTGCAAATGTTGCAATTTTCTGAAACATCCTTGGGTGTGAGATGGTCTCAATAAGAATTCCATTTTGCATTAGCTTCATCCTAGTTTTGCTTCTTTAAACTATTTTTGCACTCTTTCTTTCCCATTTCAGTTTGCTATTATATTATAAACATTTCTCGGCACTTGGACCTATTTTGACAACTTATACCAGATACAGTAATGGTTAATTGTGTTTAAAGGGGCGCAGAATTTAAATAGCACTTCTTGTGATCAAATCATTGCCACTACTGAATAATCTAGAATATCAACACAAAGCATCAATGAGAACTATAACACTGCTTCTGTCATCTCTGTTCTTTGTCTGTCTCTTTCCAACTCCGTTCTGAGTACAAATAATAATCTTAAAGATAATAGAAAAGAGGGGATAAGCAAAATTCAGGCTTTGATAACAGGAAAGATAGATAGAAATGCTGGGAACATTAGAAGTCATACAATGAGAAGTAAGAATAAATTATATGTTAAAAATAAATCAGGAGTGATAAAACAGGAAAATATATTTATTACCTGCATTGCAATGTTATATATCATTAGCAACCAAAACTATGGTATGAAAGTAAGTTTTAAAAGTGTACCTTAAAGCACATAGGCAGGGTGGGGATATCCAATTAGACATTCTTTTCATTGAATGCATGTAGCATTTAGGTAAAAGCAAATGTGTCAGAAATGAAAACTTAGCTAAGAGGTACAGTGTGATGGTGATTACTGAGGCTTAACCACAAAGTGGCATGTTTGGAAACTTAAATATTCTAGTCTACAGGATCTTTAGAATGGGTAGCACATTGGGAAAGTAGACATAGAAATATTGATTAAAGACACAATTACCATAGTGGAAAATCAGTATTTTGGTAAGGCTGAGTAGGACAGCAAGGACAGAGTATGTTGGGGAAGCTTTCTTTGATATAGTGGGGCAATGTATAAATGTGCAGATCAAGGCATGTAGCATGGACGTATAGTTATAATGGGAGATTTTAATTTTTGACTTTGAGCAAAACAGAATACCCCAGTAATAATGACAATAACTTCTAGACTATAATTGGGAGAGTTTTCTGGAATAGTATATATGTAACAAATCCTACTGTAAGGAACTGTCTTCTGAGTAGTGACTTGATTGAATTGAATTTGATGGCAGGTTTGAGAGAGAAAAACAAGAGTCACACGACAGAATTTTTAACTTAGTTAAGACAAACTGCAAAGAAAAAGAAATAAATTGACCCAGTAAGATTGGTGAACTGAATGTTCAAACAAGTTTTTGGAACAATACAAAACCAGGATATACATCTAAGAGGTAAAAGTTCCAGTTATGCAGTTAAATAACCTTCAGCAACAAATGTTGTACAGGGATTATCAAACTAAAGGAAAGGCATACATAAATGTATGAAATAGTATACATTCAAAAGACTGAGAGAGCAAAGTAAAAGCAACAAAGGGTTACAAAGAAAGTACTGAGAGGTCTAAAATGGCAATATGAAAAAGGTATGTAGAAAACTTTAAAAAATCAAAGCTAAGTAAAGATTCTTACAAAAAGATTAAGAAAGGTAAATCAATATGCAGAAATACAGGCCCATTAAAAACAGACACATATGATACATTAATGAATAGTTCATTGCCATCTTCATGGTAGGGTAAGAGGATCAAGACATAGGGACAGAATTAGGTCATTTGGCCCATTGAGTCTGTCCCACACATCAAAGGCTGATCTGATAATCCTCAACAACACTTTCCTGCTTTATCTCCATAATCCTTCATTCCCTTACTGATTAAAAATCTGTCTGTCTCAGCCTTGAATAGACTTAATGACCCAGCCTGAACAGCTGTCTGTATTAAAGAATTCCACAGATTCATTACCCTCTGGGAGAAGAAATTCCTCTTCATCTCTGTCTCAAATAGGTGGCCATTACTCTTAGATTATACCATCTAATCTTAGGCTCTCCTACAAGAGGAAATGACTTCTCCACATTTACTTTATCAAGTCCCTAAGAATCTTAAATGTTTCAATAAAGTCTTCTCTTTCATTCAAACTTCAGTGAGTACAATCCCAATCAACTTGTCATCACCTTGTAAGAAAATTTCTCCATACCTGCAATGAACCTAGTGAACCTTCTCTGAATTGCCACCAATGCCAGTTTCCTTGGATAAGAAGCCCAAAACTATTAATGGTTTTCCAGCTATGATCCGAGTAGTGCATTGTATAGTTTTAGGGAGACTTCTCTATTTTAATTCTCCATTCCCTTTTAAATAAGGCCAACGATACGTTTACTTTGCCTGTGACCCACTGAACTGGGATGCTAGCCTTTTGTGATTCATACAGGATGCAGAGAGTGTCTTCCAGCTTTCTGCAGTCTTTCTCCCTTTAAATAATATTCAGATGAAATACTAGAAGTATAAGAGAATCCAAAATTAAGGGAGGAAATTATTAGAATTTTCACAAGTAAGGCAATATTAATGAAGAAATCATCAAATAGAATCATAGAATCCCCACAGTGTGGAAGCAGGCCATTTGGCCCATCAAGTCCACACTGCCACTCCGAAGAGGACCATCCCACCAAGACGCACCCCCCTACCCTATCCCTGTAACCCAATAGTTCATCCAACTAGATGGGATTTTCAAAGTTCTAGAATTTCCTGGTTTCCATTCCAGGATATTAAAAGAAGCAAGTGTGAAAATTGATGTGTTGGTTATATTTTTTTAAAGCAGTTAATATTCACAAATTGTATCTTTGGATTGTAAATGACAGTCCATTATTGAACTGGAAGGAGAAAACAAAAAATGTAGAGTTGAGAAAAGAGTCAGTTTTTTTATTTTATTCACTCACGGGATGAGGGCGTCACTGGCTAAGCCAGCATTTATTGCCCATCCCTAATTAACTAGAGCACAGTTAAGCATCACATGTAGGCCAGACCAGGTAAGGACAGCAATTTCCCTCCTTACAGGGTATTCGTGGATCAGGTGAGATTTTTCCTGAAAATCGACAATAGATTCATGGTCATCATTAGACTCTTAATTCCAGATTTTTAACTTTTAATTAAAATTCCAACATTGCAGGATTTGAACCCAGGTCCTCTGGACATTACCTAAGTCTCTGACGAATATCACTAGGCCATCGCTTCCCCATCGGGAATATGGAAATATCAATATGGAAATATGAAGGACAAGTCAAGTCTCCATTTTTAGTTATATTTGTTTGAGGAAACAGCTAGCATGTTGAAGATCTTGTGATTCGGTGGGTAGTGTCCCTACACTCAGCCAGAAGCTGTAGGTTCAAGTTCAACTTCAGGACTTGATGGCCATAAAATCTGTGTCCATAATGCAGCCAAACACGATGAGTATCAACTAGCAACAAATTCCACTAGTAGACCATAAGAAGAGATCCCTGATCAGCCTTGTGATGGAAAGAAATTGGAGCCACTGCCATCACTATTTTTTATTTCAAAACTGTACTTTATTCATAAAGATCTTTATTTAAAACGTAGTCACTAAAGCAGTTCGATTCTGTACATTCTTTACGTATGTAGAACAAACAAACCCAAGGCATTTCTTACTTATAGAAGACTGTATTTAAATACATTTGAGGCACCAGGAGGGTCGATAACTGAATGGAACCCCATTGTACTTTGGCAGAAAGACCATTATCCATAGGTCCAACAGCTATTCACAGACTGGTACAAATAATGTAATTTCTGACTTTGGTGGATCTATGAACTGACATCTCGGTCTATTCGTGGTGGTTGTTATGAAGCTGTGGGTCAGATCCCCTGTCTAGAACGTAGTGAACTCAAGAAGAAGAACTAGCATGCTAGATAGTTTATCTATGAAAATCGCCTTACAGGATACAGAACATATTAGCCAAAATTAGTGCACGTGAAATTGGAGAGAACCTTCCATAGGAGATAATGGAAGTTCACTTTGGATATAAGTGTCTGGTGGTGTTCCTCCAAGATCTGTTTTAGGGGTCTTAACTTTTCACTATATTTATCAAGGATTGTCAGAAGTCCTTGGGAATTGTGCATGAATAAACTAGGAGATGGCGCCATGAAGTACAGAGGGATATAGATAAAATTAAGTGGCTAAATTATACAGTGATAAATATGGGAAGTTTGAAGCCATATTCGGATCCAAGAAAGATAACACAGAATATTTATTGGCAGAAGGATAACGAATGAAAGGCAAAAAAAAAGTAATTGGAAAGGCTTTTTTTTTAAAATCTGGAATTGGAGGTAATACCAGAGGTTACACGACGTTGTTCAGAGCCTTAATCAGTCCATCTGGGGTATTCGAGGACTCCATTTGAAGTTCAGTTTCAGGTACTAACTCTGGCGTAGCCAGGCCAAATCACCAAAATGATTCTGGGGATTCACAAATTAAAGCAGGAAGTACAAACTGCTTGCAGCCTCCCATTGCAGGGTTAAATAATGCTGATTTTTATCAAAGAAAGATTTCTGATGAAGGGTTTAGGCCCGAAACGTCGAGTTTTCCTGCTCCTATGATGCTGCTTGACCTGCTGTGTTCATCCAGCCCCATGCTTGTTACCTCGGATTCTCCAGCATCTGCAGTACCTTTTATCTCTGATGGAAATGATAAACCTGTTTGAGGCACGGATTACAATATACCAGCAGGTCGGCACATTGTCAGAGGCTGCATTTCAACATCTTGCGAGCCAGATTTAGGAAATTGCTCGGGGTTTTTTTTGAAGTGTTATTACGCGAGCTCAGGTAGAGAGTGATTGGCTGGAGTCAGAGTCAGTGAGGAAATTACACCATCCGTCCCGGGCCGCGGAAAGCAGGGAGGAGGGGCGGGGGAATATTACTGACATAACAGTCAGAAGCACCAGGCAATAGAGGATCACAATAATGCCTTACGTCCTCATCAGCACTCAGATCCGAGTGGTAAGTAAATATGCACGTTGCATATCGTGTGTATGCGCGGGATGGGGCTCGCTGGCACTGGGGTCGTCAGCAAGGCACCAATTCTTGCTCAGGTCTGCTCCTGCACAGCCTGCAGAAATAGCGTTTGTCCCCGACTCCACCGCCGGGATTTGTCTGTCCCGTGTAGCTCGTGTTCAGTCATCATTCACGCCGACGAATGGAAGATGGACGGGAAGCCGGAAGGGTCACTGGATCCGAAACGTTAACTCTGTTTTCTCCTTCACAGATGCTGCCAGACCTGCTGAGAGCTTTTCCAGCAACTTATATTGTTGTTCCTGATTTATAGCATCCGCAGTTCTTTCGGTTTTAATTGGGAAGTAGAAAGTGTCTGATGTGAGTCGGAGGCTTCTCGCACTCATAGTCAAAAGTAGCATCTTGGCCCGAAATAAACGACCGAAGTTGACCTAATGCTCGGAATTGTTTTGTTCTGATCCCAACAAATCTTAAGTACTTAAAGACTGAAATTGACAATCCAGGCGCAACTAACTGGAGAAGTGGTACCTGCTAACTTAACCAAACATTAATTGTCATGTGGACAGACTGATTCTTTCAGTAGTGGCTAAGCCAGACCACAGCCAACATTGGCAAGATCATAAGTATCCAGTTTCTCTTCAGTTAAAACTGCAGCCTCTAATACCAATCCTCCTTGGTATCTACTCAAATATATAGTCTTGGTACTGAGGTCAACCATTTTGCCACCAACATTCAGTCCAGAGATAAGATGGTGTGGAGCTGGATGAACACAGCAGGCCAAGCAGCATCATAGGAGCAGGATTGGCCTGCTGTGTTCATCCAGCTCCACACCTTGTTATCTCGGATCCTCCAGCATCTGCAGTACCTATTGTCTCAGAGATAAGATGGTATTCACCTCAAAAGTCAATAACCCCCTATGACGTCGTGATGCCGTTTCTCATCCCCAGTGCTCTTAAAATTGCTTTTTTTTCACTACTGTGGGCTTAACTTTTCCAAAGTAGTGTCATACAGGAAGGAAACAGGCCTTTTGGCCCACTCGTCCATGCTGATCAGATTTCCTAAACTGAATTTGTCCCATTTGCCTGCATTTGGCCCATATCCCTTTCAACATTTCCACTCCGTTTACCTTTCCAAATGTCTTTTAAATGTTGTAGTTTTGCTCACTTCTACCACGTGCTCTGGCAGCTGGTTCTATATTTGCAACAGACTGTGTAAACAAAAACAAAGTTGCTGGAAAAGCTCAGGAGGTCTGGCAGCATCTGTGAATAAAAAAAAAATCAGAATTAATATTTTGGTTCCAGTGACCCTTTGTTAGAAATACAACTCACATTCTGTGTGAAAATGTTGCCCCTCAGGTTCCTTTTAAATCTTTCCCCTCTCACCTGAAACCAATGCACTCGAGTTTTAGACTGCCCTACCCTGGGGAAAAGACCTTGGCTATTCAACTTATCTAGACCCCTCATGATTTTATAAGCCTCTATAACGTCATCCCTTGGCATCCAACTCTCCAGGTCAAAAAGTCCTAGCCTATCCAGCCTCTCCTTATAACTCAAGCCCTCCAGTCTTGGTAACATCCTTGTAAATTTTTTTTTGCACCCTTTCCAGTTTAATAACATCCTTCCCGTAGTGGGGCGAACAAACTTGTACACAGTACTCCAAATGTGGCCGTACCAATGTCTTGTACAGCTGTAACATGACATTTCAACTCCTGTACTCAATCCTCCGACTTATGAAGACAAGCTTGCCAAATGTTGTCCTCACCAAGCAGTCGAGCTGTGACACCACCTTCAAGGAACTATGTACCTGCACCTTTATGTCTATCTGTTTGATAATACTTCCCAGGACCCTACCATTAACTGTATAAGTCCTGCCCTGGTTTGTCTTTCCAAAATGCAACACCTCGTATTTATTTAAAAATCCATCTGCCGTTCCTCAGCCCACTGGCCCAGTTGATCAAAATTCCATTGTATTCTTGGATAACCTTCTTTACCGTCCACTATACCACCAATTTTGGTGTTACCTGCAAATTTACTAACCATGCCTCCTATATTATCATCCGAATTGTTTATATAAATGATGAGCAACAGTGGACCCAGCACTGATCCTTGTGGCACACCGCTGGTCACAGGACTCCAGTCTGAACAACAATCCTCAAGCACCAGAAGCTCAGGCAGATTGTTCTAATTCTGAATTAAGCCTTGTTTTCCCCTCCCCATTCATCCATGTTAAATGTCACTGCTTCGACATACTGTGCAGTGAAATTGTATTTTGCTTCTGTAGCAAAATTCTTTTTTATCATTCCTTTATTTGGCCTTGGCCCTGAACATTCAGAACTGCTAAGTCACAGTTCTCTTAAAAATGTTAAAAGGTTAAATCTTTTTATGTGGACAGATTATTAGCCTAGGCCAGCAGTCTTTCCCATATAACCTTGTCCTTTTCCCAGTTTTCAGCGATGCCGAGACTAGTGTTGCAAACATTGCCCTCTCAAACTATCCTCCATTGCTCTTTAGCTCCCAATCTTTGCAACATTGCAGCATTATCTTCCTATCTGCTTCATTCACACCTTCAGTTCAAGTTAGCTGCACCTGGCTCTATTTGTCTGCTCTGCTGTTGGCACCTGCCTTACTCTACTGTTCTGAAACTAATATTTCAAGATAGTGAAGCTTAAGAATATTTCAAAAGCCTTCATAAACCCAATTGCTTTTGGAGGGGCCTGGGGGGAAATGGGCTGGCATTGTATACAAGCCTTCAGAACAAACAGGACTACTTCAGAAAGTAAATTTTCAAATACAAATTTTGCAATAATGTTACTATAATGTTAAATGCTAATATAAAATAGTATGGCTACCATTAATCTCAAAACTTAAGTGAAGAAAATAAAATTAGAAAAAGTCTCATCAGATGAAAAAACTCTAAAATACAATGTCCAAATGCTAATTATGAGTGTTCATAGAATTCCTGTAGTGTGGTGACAGGCCCTTTGGCCCAACAAGTCCACACCGACCCTCAGAGCATCCCACCCAGACCAATCCCCCGTAACTCACCTAATCTACACATCCCTGAACACTATGGGCAATTTAGCATGGCCAATCCACCTAGCCTGCACATCTTTGGACTGCAGGAGGAAATTGGAGCCCCTGGAGGAAACCCACGCTGACACAGGGAGAACGTGCAAACTCCACATAGACAGTTGCCCAAGGCTGGAATCAAACCTGGGTCCCTGGTGCTGTGAAGCCGCAGGTCTAACCACTGAGCCACCGTGCGCGATTGGTTTATCAATAACTAATTCTATCCACTGCAATATGCCTGTGAATATGCAAAATCACTAACCAGCTGCACTGGTTTCTACTGATTGAATTGTACAACTGACCAGCTTTAGAATAAACACCCACTAATTTTATGGTTTTTAAGTGATCTAATTTGCCTTGTTTTGAGAGAAGGGCTGGTTTATTTTGAGCAGGAAAAATTCCCTTTTAATGTGCAATTAATCAGTGCATTTGGTTTCACTGGCAGTTCCAGTAAGAAGTGGGAAAATACTGTTAAAGTTTTAATAAATGCCTTCAATATGCTGTGTCCTGGGGCCCCTTTCAAGATTTAAAACTACCCTACTGCTCTCCCATGACTCCAAGTGCTGCCTGACTGAACTCAGTTGACCAACTAGTGCAGTGGATTTACCCAATGGGCCAACAGGAGAGGCAGACTACCTTCAAATTTAATCACCTTCTCAAAACTATTTTGTAAGTTCTTGCTATGTTATGAATCAATTGGATGTTAGTCATGAAATTAAGCAGCTCAGTAGGTCCACTTCCTTACCTTTTCTACGTCACCCAGCAAATTTCTCCTTTTCAAGTATTTATCCAATTCCCTTTCGATAATAACTAGTGAATTTGCTTCCAACACACTTTAAGGCAGTGAGTTCCAGTGGGTTGAGGCCTTGAAGGGATTTGATATCAATGATGACACATCATAAATTGTGACATTTTTCAAATGGGAGCTGACATGTCAGTGAACTGCGTAATAGGTGAACAGACTTGGTGCGAGTTAGAATATGGGTGACAGAATTTTGGATGAGCTTATCTTTATACGAGATGAGAGGTCAGATAACGACAAGAAATATTTTGGAATGATTGAGTTCATTGCAACAAAGTGGCAGCAACATATTGACAGGGACACCTTGTTTCAAGGATGGAAGGAACATGGTCTTAGTGATAATGTGGGTATGCAATCAAAGCTTGTTTGAAATCAGGTATGACACCACGTTCATGAGCAGTTTGGTTCTGCCTCTGACAGCTGCTAGGCTGAGGGATGGAGTATGTGGCGGGGACCAATATGCACTTCCTTAATATTTAGTTGAAGGAGATTTCTGTTCATCTAGTGCTGGATGCTGGACAGGTAGACTGACAACTTACAAATGGTAAAGTGGTCAAAACGGGTGGGAGACAGAGAGAAATTTGGGGGTCATCAGGGTACATATGGAATCTGCCCTGTTTTTGAATGATCTAACCAGGGCACAATTTTACATAAGGAAACAGATGGAATCAAGGACAGATAAACACCCCAGACAACAGCCTGGGAGCAGAAAGAAAAACCAGTACAGGCAATTCTCTGTCTACGTTTAGATAGAAAAGCGGAACTAGGTAAGAACAGTTGCACCCAGCTAGATGATGAGGTGTTGGTGGAGGAGTAAGATAGCACAGTTAACGCTTTTAAAAGGATGCAGATAGATTGAGAAAAGTGAGGAGTGGGGGGATAGTTTACCATGGTCACAGTCACATTAACTGTCATCTTTGATGTTTATAAGTGTTGTTTTGATACTGTGGTTGGGCCAAAAACCTCATTGGTAGGATTCATGCTTGGAGTTCAGTAAAAGCTGGGCACAAATTTGGAAGACGCTGGAGGAGGTTGAGGACGGTTGAGGAAGGCAGTGTGTTCAATTGTTTGTATTTTGCAGAAAGTGATGATGATGATGATGATTTGAAGCATCTTGGCATGGTGTGGTTTAAGTCAGTTACTGGCAGTCACATCAATGAGCAATTAATGGAGTTCTTGGTTTTGTCTTTTCACTAGTACCTGCCTGGAAGTAATGGAAGAGTTTCGAGTCCAATTAAATGTTGCCAGGATACAGCATTAATACTCTTCCCCTGTCTATAACCATCCATATACTCACACAGATAGAAGGCTTTATGAACTTCCACCAAAAGAGGAAAGGGCAGCCCCGCTCTTTGTCAACACAGAATTCTGATATCTGCAGGTGTTATGGATGGATCTTCTGAGTTGGAAGTGGAAATATCGCCACTAAATGAAAGTTTTAGGACAAAGAGTGCCTTACCAGACAGAGATTGCAAAATTGCAGTCCAAAATAACTTTTAAGTAGATACCATAAATGGTAAATATTTTGAAAAAACATCAAAAAGTGTACGAAGCAAAAGGCAGGGAAAATAGATCTAGTAGGAACAGGAGTTAGCTCCTTGACCAAAATTCATTCAGTTTCTTGAGTGCTTTTTCTATCTTTCTGACAGCTTTAAATGATTTCTGTATTCTGACTGCCAAGGCTCACTGCTCATCTACGTTTCCGAATTTCTCATTTGAGAAACCTTCTGATTTGTCTTTGTTTTATTTGGTTAAGTGGATGACCAACACTGAATATCAATTGGTGTGGTTTTGCTCAGTCAATTTGTCTGTATCCACTTGCAACTTCCTGTTCTCAGCTACACTACTTACAAATTTAACCTGATTTGCACCCAACTGAAAACATGATGCACAACTCTCTATTCCTGTTGATAAATAATGTGAAAAATTGAAGCCCAAGGCAATGGGCTTCAATCAGAAAACCTACTTTTTATTCTGTCTCGCTGTTTCTTACCATCCATCCAGATTCTAGCCCACAGTAAAAAAAACTATCTCCAATTCCATGTGTTCTATTTGTAGCAAATAACCTCTTTCATGCAGCCGTACTGAATCCCTGTTATATTGTTACCAACACTGTGGAAAGTAACAGTACAGTGATGTTTCTATGGGAAGTCTTTGTTTTAAACAGCTAGCTCCTTGCATTTCCTCCTACACTTAGTCGAGGATTTATTGTAGGTAAACTTCAAACTGAATTTTGAATCAATGGATGGTGTTGCTTTTAAAACAAAAATAGCTCATTTACAAATCACCTCCTTATAATATTGTTGTATTTCTTAACTAATGAGTGACTAAGTTTATTTGATTTCCTGATTATTTATATTATTTAGTGTATAATCTGCTGATATTGCTGAACACGAAATGTATATGAAGATGTCACCCATCAGCTCTTCCATTGTAAGACAATTATCGCTCCATATAAATGATTGTTCTATACAAAGTATAAAATATATTGTTAAAGAATTCATTGTACATTGTGTTTATAATATCAACTGCATTAACTCCATTTTGCTTTATAAAGTTATCAATAAGCCTGGAACTAAAAATGAGAACTGGTGACCATGAAACAACTAAGAATATGACTTGTCAAGCCTTGTTTGACAGCACCTTTCAAATATTCGACCTCTATCACCTAGAAAAAAATCTGTCATCCTTACCTGGCCTGCATGTGAGTCAAAAGCACAAAATGTGATTGATTCTTAACTGCCCTTTGAAATTGGCCTTGCAAGCTACTCAATTTAATCAGACTGTTACACAAAATTCAAATAGTAATAAAATCAGATGGATCATCCAGTATTAGTGTAGGTGCTGGAAACAACAATTGCAAGACATACTCAAACTTCCTTATTAACAGCTGAGGGCTTGTGACAAAATTGGAAGAACTGTTCCACATATCAGTCAAGCAACAACCTGACATAGTCGTACTCACTGATTCATGACTTACAGACAATGATCCAGACAACATCATCATCATTCCTCTGTTCGTCCTATCCCACCAGCAGGATATACACACACCAGAGATGGCAGCATAGGGGAATTCAGCAAGAGTATATTGCCCTGAGAGTCCTCAACCTGACTCCAGTCCCTATGAAGTTTCATGGCATCAGGTCAAGTACCGGAATCAATAATAATTAACATCTACTGCCCTTAACTGATGAATCAGTATTCCTCCATGTTGAACATTCTTGGAAGAAGCTCTGAGGGCAAGAGGATGGAATGTATTCTGGTCAGGGGAACTTCAACACTCATCATCAAGAGTGGCTTGGTCACACCTTTGTTGGCCAAGCTGGTGAAGTTCTGAAGGAGATATCTGCCAGACTTGCACTGTGGCAAGTCATGAGAAAACCAACAAGAGGTAAACCAATTAATAACAATAATAACCAATAAACCTCGACCTGCAGCAAGTCCATCTGTCTCTGCCAGTATAATTGTCATTGTCATAGTCCTGATAGAGACAAAGTCTGGCCTACACTCTTGTTGATAGACAGCATCCATTTGTCTATCACTGCCACAGTGCTCAATGGGATAGATTTGTACCACAAATACTAGCTGAAATTTGGGCAGTCATGAAGTGCCATCAACCATCAACTCAGCAAAATTATATCGAACCCAACCCTGGTTTGATGCAAAGTGCAATAAAATATTCTATGAGCAGCATCAGGGCACCATGGTGGCTCTTTGGTTAGCACTGCTGCCTCACAGTGCCAGGGACCCGGGTTTAATTCCACCCTTGGGTGACTGTGTGGAGTTTGCACATTCTCTCTGTGTCTATGTGGGTTTCCCCTGGGTGCTCTGGTTTCCTCCCACAGTCCAAAGATGTGCGAGTTAGGTGGATTGGCAATATTAAATTACCATAGTATCCAGGGTAGGTGGATTAGCCATGAGAAATTCAGGGATAGGGTGGGATGCTCCTCAGAGGTCGGTGTGGACTTAATGGGCCAAATGGCCTGCTTCTACACTGTAGGGATTCTATTCTAAATTAGGTTATGGTGAAACGGGTAGTGTAATGTCGTTAATTTAGAAAACTAGAGACCAAGCACATTAAATGTTCTCATGCTGTGACTGCAAAGTACCTGTACCTGCACTGCTGGGCTCTTGTGGCACCGTGGTAGTGTCCTTACCTCATGGCAATATGGTTTGGGTACAAATCCCATCTGTTCCAGTAGCAGGTTGCATAGAAACATTTACAAAGGTATCTAGAAATCGCAACAGGGATTTCTTGTCGCTCAGTGGTAGTGTCTCTACCTGTGAAACAGGAGGTCCAGGCTCCAAGTCCTACCTGTTCCAGAGGTGTGTGATAATATTGGTGGCACAGTGGTAATGTCACAGATCTAGTAATTTAGAACCCCAGGTTATTGTTCGAGTAGACACTAGTTCGAATCTCACCATGGTAGATGGGGAAATGATGACTCTTGAGGAATGGTGGTAGTGTTCATACTTCTCAACCAGGAGCGGAATTACACCACACTCGAGTTGCACCTGCCCCAGAGATTTATCATAATAGATCTGAAAAGTTTGATGAAAAGAGTTGGGGACCCAATAGAATATCTCAAAATTTGCGCAGTTGGACTGAGTTGTGAGGAAGATGGCAAGCAGCTTCAGAAAGATTTGAACAGTTTTAATGAATGACAAGAACATGGCAGATGGAATTAACTGTGGAAAATTGTGAGGATATCCATTTTGATGGGAGAAACAGATGTACAGAGTGTTTCTTAAATAACAATGAGTTTGGACAGTGCAGATGTGAAATGAACCTAGGTGTCCTTATTCATAGATCAGTAAAGGAAAACATACTGGTACAGCAAGCTATTAGGAAGGCTAATGGAATGTTAGCCTTTATTGTAAGAAGATTTGAGTACAGGAGTAGTGATGTCTTGCTTCAATTGTATCAGAGCTTAGTTAGACTGTACCTTGAGCAATTTTGGTCTCCTTTCCTCAGGAGTTCAATGAAGGTTTACCAGACTTGTTCTGAGGATGGCAAGACTGTCCTATGAAGAAAGATTAGGCAAACTGGGCCTGTATTCTCCAGTGTTTCAAAGCATGAAAAGCAATCTCATTGAAACCTGGAAAATACCTAAAGGGATAAACAGGATAGATTCAGGTAAGATGATTTCCTTGGTTAGGAGGTCTACAACTAGGGGACCCACTTTTAAAAAAGAGGAGATGTCAATGATTGAGTATGTTGAAGGTAGAAATTGATTGCCAGTAGCTGACAGGGTTATTGGAATGGGATGGTATAAGGCATAGAAGTGATTGATCAGTTATGGTCAGCTGTTGAAGGGCAGTGTAGAGGCGATAATCTGAATGAATTACTCCTGTTCGCTTGTTTTCCTCAGTTACTTGATTTGTGCTGGGTGTGGTTCCACAGACACTGCTAGCCCCTCCTGTACTGCATTCATTACAGCATTATTTACGTGTGACTCAGGTGTCTATGTGTTGACAGGCTATTTGATAGTCAGGGGCATCATACAAGTGTGATCTCCTGCTGGAGTCATTGGACAGAGATGAGCAGTTGGAATCCTGTTATAATTCTTTCCACTTCCCCAACTTTATTCTGCCTGCCCATACCACCCTCCCCCAACCTTACTGTACCCCAACCAATTATGCTGATTTCAACCGTAAAGGTGTAGTGGTAATTTCATTGGATAGTAATCAGACCCCCAGGCTAATGTTCTGAGGACCTGAATCCCACCATGGCAGATGAATTCAATAAAGGATTGGGAACAAAAGACTTGTCTGATGGCCGTCATGTAACCATTGCTGATTGTTGTAAAAACCCATCTGGTTCACTCATAGCTCTGATGGAAAGAAATCTGCCACCCTTTCCTGTTGTAGTCTACATGTATCCTCAGACCCACAGCAATATGGTTGAGTCTTAACTGCCCTATGGACAGGACAGGAAATGCTGTGCTGGCCAGGCTCATCAAAATCACATGAATGGCTAACACACCTAATCTACATATCCCTGAACGCTATGGGCAATTTAGCTGGGCCAATTCACCTAACCTGCATATCTTTGGTCTGTGAGAGGAAACAGAAGCACTCAGCAGAAACCCATGCAGACATGGGGAGAATGTGCACACTCCACACAGATGACCCAAGGGTGGAATTGAACCCAGGTCCCTGGCACTGTGAGGCAGGGCAGCAGTGCTAACCACTGAGCCTCAATGCCTCCCTAACTCCCCATCCTAATGCAGTGGGAGGGGAGAGAATATGAATCATGTTCAAGCAATTTCAGAAGTAATAATATCTCTGTTTTACAGGAAACTGGGCCCACAATTGTGGGGGACGAGCACTCGGATGAGGAGCTTATGAGATACCTTGGAGCTGAGAAAACTATTAAATTAGGAAGTAACTTGTGAGTAAGGGTGTGTCAGAGCACTTCATTTAAGTCGTCAGCTGAGATTTTTGGCAGGGTAAAACTCTCATTTATTGGTGTGTCTCACTCCCGAAAAACAGTTGGAAAATGGTTAAAAGGCTTTACAATCGGTCTTGCTGAGTTTCTCCAGAAATTCTCATTTTGTCATATCAAAAGCATTTCTGTTGTACTTAATTCCATTTATGCATTTTAAAACACTCGGGCACGTTCAATGCCTACATGTGCCTTTGTCTGTTCAAAAACTGAATAAGTTAATGATTGGCTTCAATATTAATATAAATTTCTAATCAGAAAGTTTAAGTCATTTGTCATTTTAAGATCAGCATATTGGAAAGGAGTGTCTCTTGTACCAGTTGACAAAAGGGAATATTAAGAGATGAAAAGGATCTAAAAATACCCTTGGGTCATGTGCGTGTGAGAGCATGTGCAGCTGTGCACACATGGTGTGTATGTCAGTATCTGTGTGTGCAAGCACATTTGCGCGTGTCTGCATTTGTGTGATCAAGTGTGTCAGAATGAAAGGAGAGAACGAATGAGTGAGAAATAACAAAGGGAGTGAAATAAGGGAAGGAAGGAGGTGGGGCAGTGGTCAGGGACACGGGTTCAATTCTAGCCTCGGGTGACTGTGTGGAGTTTGCACATGCTCCCTGTCTCTACGTGGGTTTCTGCTGGGTGCTCTGGTTTCCTCCCACAGTCCAAAGATGTGCAGGATAGGTGGATTGTCCAGGCTAAATTACCCATAGCGTTCAGGGATGTCTAGTTTGGGTGTATTACCCAAGGGAAAATACAGGGACGGATAGGGGGTTGAGTCTGGGTGGGATGCTGTTTGGAGGGTCGTTGCGGACTTGTTGGGCTGAATGGCCTGTTTCCACAATGTTGGGGGGGGTGGTTTCTATAATGCTGGAATCTCCCAGTACTTGCATACTAGATGAAAGATACTAGATACCTAGGATTTCCCAATACTAGAAGGGTCAAGTACACAGCAGCTCATGTTTGCCATAGGCTAAGGCAGTCAGTTAGTTTGTGCTGCTGGACCAAGCCACCTTGTTCCTCTCCCTTGGACTCCACATCCATTTCCTCCACAGTTCTCTCTGTGGATATTACACCTGGTTAGCCTCAGCCAGACTGGATAATAAGAGGTCCAGGCACCCAAGCAGACATGATAGCAGAAAACTCATAGATAGGGACTGAGAGAAAGAGGAATCTTGGGCAGGTAGGGAGTGGAGGGGTAGGGGGAAGCAGTGAGAGGAATTTAATACAGGAGATATTTTAGGAAAGGGATTTGAAGCAGGTAAAGAGTGGGGGAGAGTGATAGAAGGATTTGAGGCAGATTAAGAAAGGGGTGGGAAAAGGATTTGGGGATACTGGGGGGGTTGAGGCATTGGAATAGTGGTAATATAACTGAGTTAGTAATCCAGAGACCCTTTCTAATGTGTTGGAAATATAAATCCAAATCCTACCATGTCAATTTGTTAAAACTTATAGTTCATTTCCTAAAAAAAAAATTCAGAATTGAAATCTAGTCTTGATAATGGTGACCTTGAAAATATCAATGATTGTTGTATGACCCTACCTGTTTCATTAATGTACCTTAGGAAAGAAAGAATGTACCTTAAGAAAGAAAAACTGCTATCCTTACCTTGCTTAGACCCACAGTAATGTAGTTCGTTCTTAACTGCTTTCAAAGAAAATTAAGAAAGGGCTGCAAATGACAGTATTTCCAGAATCGCCTCTATTCCATGAAAGAATGACAAAAAGAAAGGATATGAGGTAGGATGACAGTAAAGGTGGAGGATTTTGGGTGTTTGTAGCTTGGAGGGAATTGGGGACACAAAGGTATTTGAAGTAGTGAGGTACAAGCCAGACAAGATAGAGGATCTAAGTGGTTTGGTATGACGTACTGCAGAATTAACCACTGCCAGCTAATGGTTGGGGTGTACAGTGCTGCTAGCAATCTTCTTTTCTTTCCTGGTTTGGGACTTGAACCTGGTCCTCCTGGAGCAGGGGTAGAGACACTACTTCTGCAGCACAAGAGTACTGCACAACCGTAGGAAGTGAATGGTGGAAGGTTTGAAGCAGTGTTTTGGGGAGACATTGTAAGCTATGGTGAAGTATCAAGACATTCATATAGACACTGGATTATTTTGGTATTATTAAGAGAAAGACATTTTCATAATGTAGACCAAACTGGTCAGTTTGGGGGAGGGCTGATGAAGAGCAAGTGCATTCTAACCAGTTAATTTCATTTCGACTTCAAAACATTAGTAACTAACTGCCAACTTTAACATACCATCCTGAAAATCACAACATACTAATGATTTTGATTTTTATCTCATGGCAGGAGTTAATTATTTTCAATATGTAAACAACATGGGTACTCACAAAGATTACCATCATTGTACAAATTGCATTTCAACAGAGACATGAATTGGAAGCTCAGCTAACCTTGGATATATTAGGGATTAACTATAAACAGCTCCATTTGCGTCCTAAATGGAGGATAGACTCCTGTTACCATCCAGTTCTTCTTGAGCTCAGTGACAGAAAGTGACTGAATCCACTACAGTTGATCAAATGATGCATGCAACTATCAGAGTAAACTCTGCATTACACCAAAATATAGAATCTGTTTAATTATGCACAATGATTTACCAAATTAACCAGAAAGAATAGTTACAGACTACACGGTATGGAGCTGGAGGAACACAGCTGGCTAGGCAGCATCAGAGGAGCAGGAAAGCTGATGTTTTGGGTCGGGACCCTTCTTTTGAAGAAGGGTCCCGATCCAAAACGTCAACTTTCCTGCTCCTCTGATGTTGCCTGGCCTGCTGTGTTCCTCAGCTCCACACTGTTGCCTCTGACTCCAACATCTGCAGTTCTTGCTATCTCAGAATAGTTACAGTTTTTATTTCCCTGCTTCCTCCATCTATCGATGTAACTTCCTTAGTTTATGTTTAAAAAAAAGTTTTCTTTCCCCCCAGCTGAAGCTCAGTGCAGTACGAAGGGAATACTGTACTGTCAGGGGTGTCATCTTTCAGATTAAAGCAAAGCTCCAGTGTATATAAAGATCTCATAGCACTTTTTTCAGAGGAGTTATCCCCGGTATTCTGTTCCAATATTTCACCCTCAATTACATCACAAAAAGATGGTTTGTTATTATCGCATTGATGTTCGTAGGAGTTTGTTGTGTGCTCGCTGTACTTCCTACAATAAAACAAAAACTCATTCTAACTTTAAATAAGTATTTTGTTGGCGTAAAGCATTTTAAGACAGTCAGTGCAAAACATTATATATGTGCAAGTCATTCCTTTTTATCTTTTGCTTATTGTTATAACCTTTTGTACCCAACAGAACATTCATCTCAATCTCGAAGCCCCCTTCAGTAAACCATCAGCTGCTGCAAATCTGTTTCACCTGTCCATTAAGGGATGCTACAGAAATTCTGTACCTCACAAAATCTGCCCAGTAACAAATAATGAGGTTGATGTGAATGATTGGAAACAGAATTCTGACAGAGGTGGGAGGGGGAGAGGATGAACTCCAGCCGTTGCAGTGGAGCCTGTGACCGGAGGGTTACGGGGTGGGGGGTGGGGTTGGGCCGGGGGTTATGGGGAGGGGCCATATTTTCAAGCCCCTAAAATGTGATACTGTGATTGGCAGGCGCGGGGGTGGTGATATGCGTATGTAAATCCCATTGGCTGGACCATGGGGAGGCAGAGAGCGGGAAAAATTGTGATTGGTGGATCGATGAGGTTGAGGGTGAGAAAAAAGAGGAGGGGGAAATGTAGTGTACTCAGCAACACCCAGATACTTTCACTCTGAATGGCTTAGGTCAGTTTAAAATCCTGGAATCATTTAGGGGGAGAACAAAAAAAAGAGCATTTGCTTAAAAATAAAGGAGTCTGGCATCAGTAAAATCCATGAATGTCCTCTCAAGACGGAACTGTGCCCTTCTGTCCCCGGGCTGCCTCATATTTGACTCTAGTCCCATGCCGAAATGTAAGGGCTTCCCCATGAATTTAAGATAATTGCCAAAGAAGCAATGTCGACGAGTATAAGGATGTTGCGAGGACTCAAGGGACTGAGAGGTTGGACAAGCTAGGACTTTTTTCTTTAGAATGTGGGAGACTGAAGAGGGATCTTTTATATCATGAGAGGCATGGATAGGGTGAATGAACTCAGTCTTTTTCCCAGGATTGGGGAATCAAGGACTAGGGGGCATCAGTTCAAGGTAAGAGGGGAAAGAATACATGGGAACCTGAGGGGCAACTTTTTAACATAGAGGGTGGTACGCAAAAGGAATGAGCTGCCAGCGGAAGTGGTTGAGGTGGGTACATTAAAAACATGTAAAAGGCACTTGGACGATTTTTTTTCTTTATTCATTCACGGGATGAGGGCATCACTAGCTAGGCAGCATTTATAGCTCATCCCTAATTGCGCAGATGGCAGTTAAGAGTCAACTACATTGCTGTGGGTCTGGAGTCACATGTAGGCCAGACCAGGTAAGGATGGCAGTTTCCTTCCCTAAAGGGCATTAGTGAACCAGATGGGTTTTTCAGACAATCAACAATGGATTCACGGTTATCATTAGATTCTTAATTCCAGATATTTACTGAATTCAACTTCCACCATCTGCCTGGTGGGATTCAAACCCAGGTCCCCAGAATGTTATCTGGGTCTCTGGATTAACAGTCCAGCCATAATACCATGAGGTCATCACCTCCATTAGAGGGGTGGGATAGGAAATATATGGATAGAGAAGGTTTCTTTGAGCCAAGGGCAGGGAAATGGAGTTAGCGTGATTGGACATTTTGATTGGCATGGACCAGTTTAGGCCAAAGGGCCTGTCTCCGTGCTGGATGGCTCAATGAATCCATTTGTACCCAGTGAGTGGTCTCGATCTGTAGTGCATTCCCTGAGACTGTGATGGAGGCAGATTCAATTGAGGCTTTCCAAAGGAAATCCGATCATAAAATGTAAGGAAAAGATCTGCAAAATTACAAGGAAAAGGCTGGGGGTTAGCATTACTAATTTAGCTCCTTTAATAGGACAGCACAGACACGGGGGCCGAATGGTCTTCTGTGCTCTGACTGTTTTATGACACTGTAACTCTAATTAGTAAAATTAAAATTAAGTCTAGTCTTATTAATAATGATTACGGAACTACTGGATAGTCCTAAAATCCCTGGCTCACTGATCTTTTCATGCAGGAATCTGCTAACCTGACCTGCTCTTGCCTTCATGTAACTCCAGACCCAAAGCAATGTGGTTGACTCTTAATTACTCTCTAAACAAGCCACTTGGGTTGGATCAAACCACAAGGCGCTCACATCTCAAGAATGAAGAAGATTAAAACTTGATGCAGTTACTATAGATCTGAGTGAATTGGAGCTGGGGTTGACTTTTGAAGGCCCGAATGGCCTTCTGCTCTTTAAATCCTGTCTTCCCATATATCCTAACCTCTTGTGTTCTCTGGTTTTGATGCTTTGTCTTGCATGATCAACTGGGCCAATAGGCTGATGAATGGCAGATGGAGTTTCATTTTGGTAAGGTAAACCAGGGCAGGACTTTCACAGTCATCGGTAGGCCCCTGGGAGTGTTACAGAACAAAGAGACTTAGGAGTACAGGTTCACGGCTTCTTGAAAATGAAATCACAGGTAGACAGGGTGATGAAGAAGGTTTTCAGCATGCTTGCTTTCAATGGTCATAAAAACATTGAAGATAGGAGCAGGAGGAGGCCATTCGGCCCTTCGAGCCTGCTGTGCCATTCTTCATGATCGTGCCTGATTGTCCAACTTAATAGGCTAATCCTGCTTTCTCCCTATAACGTTTGATTCCATTCGCCCCAAGTGCTTTATCTAGTTGCCTCTTGAATACATTCAATGTTTTGGCATCAACTACTTCCTGTGGTGATGAATTCCACAGGCTCACCATTCATTCGCTGAAGAAATGTCTCCTCATCTCTGTCCTAAATTGTCTTACCCCAAATCCTCATATTGGTTCTGGACACACCCAGCATTGGGAACATCCTCCCTGCATCTACCCTGTCCAGTCCTGTTAGAATTTTATAAATCCCTGAGATTCCACCCCCCCCCCTCCTCATTTGTCTGGACTCTAGTGAAAACAATCCCAAACTAGTCAATCTCTCCTCATACGTCAGACCTTCCATCCCCAGAATCAGCCTTGTAAACCTTCGCTTCCCTCCCTCGAGAGCAAGAGCATCCTTGCTCAGAAAAGGAGACCAGAGCATTGAGTATAGGAGTTGGAATGTCAAGACATTGGTGAGGCCACATTTGGAGTACTGTGTGCAGTTCTGATTGCCCTACTGTAGAAAGGATATTATTAAACTAGAAAGTGTGCAGAATAAGGCCTGTTTCCATGTTGTGGACCTCTCTATGACAATACTGAGATCTAAGGAGTTCCCCACACCTCAAATCCTAGCCAATTTATCCAAACTTTCAGATTTCAACATATCCAGCAGAAACTCATGCTGCCAAGGGTACAGTTTTCCACTCAGGCATGCAGAGCTTCCAGTGGAGGATGGATGAGGTTGTGAGGATCTCACACAAATCCCAGGACAGGCAGATCTGAAAGTTAAACAGAGAATACTGGAAATAGTCAGTGGGGTAGACAGTGTCTGTGGGAAGAGTTAAAGTTTCACCTCAATGACTTTTCATCCGCTGTGTCACAACGGGGATAAAATATCACAGCCCTAAAAGATACTCTGTGATGACACTGGAATGTTGTTCCATTGTTCACATGGCATACTGCGGCAATTTTTAAACAACTTGTTCAGGGATATTACAACAGATTTCTGGAACATATGCGACTTGAACCTAGACTTTGTGGCCCAGGGGTACAGCACCACCACTATGGTACAAGAGTCTTACATGTCATACTGTATCCTTGTCATTTATCTGATTGCCAGGTAGGGCAGACTCCTGCAGCATATGCTGGGTGCTGGAGAGAATTGAACATATCAACCACTGCAACAGACCCTAAAAAAGGCCAGCCTTGACTTCAGGGTTTCAGAAGGTTGGGAGGAAGGGAACTGAGTGGGACAATCCTTAGTCCCACTAAGAGTCTGTCAGCAAATAATTGGCAATGAGACAGTATAACATGAAACTATCCTCAGTTGTACTTCGTCAAATTGATATTGTATTTTTCACATTTTTTTGATCACAGACATATCAACCATAATTCAAGGCATTCTCTGCGCCCTCCCCACAAAATATTGCACATGCCTAAGTGGCATCACACACAGTGTGTGGAGCTGCACCATGTCATGTGGGAAGAGATGAGAACGCCTCATTTCTCAGTAGATCAGCTAACATACTCATCTTTTACCCAATTTAAACTCCGCAGCATATGAGTATTCACCCAAGTCTGCTCCTTTGCTGTTTCATGGGTGGCACAGTGGCTAGCAATGGTGCCTCACAGCGCCAGGGACCCAGGTTCAATTCCAGCATTGAGTGACTGTCTGTGTGGGTTTCCTCCAGGTGCTCTGGTTTTTCCTCTCACAGTCCAAAGATGTGCATGTTAGGTGGATTGACCATGCTAAATTGTCCATAGTGTCCAGAAAACCCACACAGACACAGGGAGAATGTGCAAACTCCTCACAGACAGTTGCCTGAGGCTGGAATTGAACCCAGGTCCCTGGCATTGTGAGGCAGCAGTGCTAACCACTGTGCCAGTGATGAAACCAGCTCTCTCCTTATGTTAGAGGTAAAAGGTACTGCAGATGCTGGAAAATCCGAGATAACAAGGTGTGGGGCTGGATGAACACAGCAGGCCAAGCAGCATCATAGGAGCAGGAAAGCTTGACGTTTCGGGCCTAGACCCTTCATCAGAAATGGGGGAGGGGAAGAGGGTTCTGAAATAAATAGGGAGAGAGGGGGAGGCAGATAGAAGATGGATAGAGGAGAGGATAGATGGAGAGGAGGCAGACAAGTCGAAGAGGCGGGGATGGAGCCAGTAAAGGTGAGTGTAGGTCGGGGGGGGGGTGGTGGTGGTAGGGAGGAGATAGGTCAGTCCAGGGAGGACGGACAGGTCAAGGGGGTGGGATGAGGTTAGGAGATAGGGGTGTGGCTTGAGGTGGGAGGAGGGGATAGGTGAGAGGAAGAACAGGTTAGGGAGGCGGAGATGAGCTGGGCTGGTTTTGGGATGCGGTTGGGGGAGGGGACATTTTGAAGCTTGTGAATTCCACATTGATACCATTGGGCTGCAGGGTTCCCAGGCTGAATATGATTTGCTATTCCTGCGGCCTTCGGGTGGCATCACTGTGGCATTGCAGGAGGCCCAGGATGGACATGTCGTCTGAGGAATGGGAGGGGGAGTTGAAATGGTTCGCGACTGGGAGGTGCAATTGTTTGTTGTGAACTGAGCGCAGGTGTTCTGCAAAGCGGTCCCCGAGCCTCCGCTTGGTTTCCCCGATGTAGAGGAAGCCACAACGGGTACAGCGGATGCAGTATACCACATTGGCAGATGTGCAGGTGAACATCTGCCTGATGTGGAAAGTCTTCTTGGGGCCTGGGATTGGGGTGAGGGAGGAGGTGTGGGGGCAGGTGTAGCACTTCCTGCGGTTGCAGGGAAAAGTGCCGGGTGTGGTGGGGCTGGAGGGGAGTGTGGAGTGGACAAGGGAGTAGCGGAGGGAGTGGTCCCTCTGGAAGGCAGATAAGGGTGGGGAGGGAAAAATGTCTTTGGTGGTGGGGTCTGATTGCAGATGGCGGAAGTGTCAGAGGATGATGCGTTGGATCCGGAGGTTGGTGGGGTGGTACGTGAGGACGAGGGGGATTCTTTTTTGGTTATTATTGCGGGGACGGCGTGTGAGGGATGAGTTACGGGTAATGCGGGAGACACTGTCGAGGGCGTTCTCGACCACTGTGGGGGGGAAGTTGCGGTCCTTGAAGAATGAGGACATCTGCGATGTACGGGAGTGGAATGTCTGATCCTGGGAGCAGATGCAGCAGAGGCGAAGGAATTGGAAATAGGGGATAGCATTTTTGCAGGAAGGTGGGTGGGAGGAGGTGTATTCCAGGTAGCTGTGGGAGTCAGTGGGCTTGAAATGGACATCGGTTTCTAGGTGGTTACCCGAGATGGAGACAGAGAGGTCCAGGAAGGAGAGAGAAGTATTGGAGATGGTCCAGGTGAACTTCAGGTTGGGGTGGAAGGCGTTGGTGAAGTGGATGAACTGTTCGAGCTCCTCGTGGGAGCACGAGGCGGCGCCGATACAGTCATCAATGTAACGGAGGAAGAGGTGGGATTTAGGGCCAGTGTAGGTACGGAAGAGGGATTGTTCCACGTAACCTACAAAGAGGCAGGCATAGCTTGGGCCCATGCGGGTACCCATGGCCACACCCTTTGTAGGAAGTGGGAGGGATATGTTACGTGTTCTCCGTAAGTCCTGTGGTGACCTCTGCTGAATCACAGTTGGAACTGTTTCAGGATTTTTAGGTCTGATTTTTTAACTATTTCTGTTCCTGTGGGAGGCTTTAAAGTGCACTGTACAGAGAACAGATGTCAATCCAGAGCAGCACATGACCTGATACTTTGAGAACTGTAAGACTACTGCAAAGTGTCATGATACACGAGTGACAGATATTGCAGGGTCTCAAAGACCAGGAAAGGGAGTTATCGCAGGATTTCCTGGCTGGCTACTTCAGTGTAGGCCAGGTACACCTTTCCTCCACTGAAGGCACAGTCATCAAAGATTGGGCAAAAGGAGAAGGGAAACAAATAACGGAGAATTGAAAGAACTGCAGATGCTGTAAATCGGAAACAAAAATGGAAGTTGCTGGAAAAGTTCAGCAGGTCTGGCAGCACCTGTGAGGAGAAATCAAAGTTAAAGTTTCGGGCCCGAGGAAAGGTTACTGGATTCGAAACGTTAACTTTGATTTCTCCTCACAGGTGCTGCCAGACCTGCTGAGAAATGGAGAATTTGGGCCAGGCAATTGTGGTACTAGAGTAATTAAAGAGGTGGGGAAAAATGAGCAAATGGTGTTTCTCTCTTGGGGGGAATGGGTGTGTACAGAGAGGGTGTTAAGTGGATGAATAAGAATCCTAAATGTGATACGTTTATAGGGATTGAGTAGTGGATATGTGGCATGGTGCAGCAAGGCATACTGGCAGCTGAGGTTTGGATTATCTGAGATTTATGGAAACTGAAGGTTGCGGGAGTCTGACTACAGAATGGTAGAGGCTATAGGTGACAAAGGTGGTAATTGCAACATCAAGAATGCTAGTAATTGAGTGCATTCGAGGATGAAAGTTCTGCTTAAGGTAAAATAAGTTACTGAAGCAGTGACCAATCCACAAGAGAGGGTCTTCAGTACAGATGCATTTTTCATACACAATCTCCATGTGAAAGTAATGATTTAATGAAGAAATAGATGTTAATTTGAGAGATTAATTCATATTTGTATCCACAGTTTTGAATATCATGTGAAAGATCCTCCACGGCTCGTGCTGGACAAGTTGGAGGCAATTGGCTATAGTGTGATCAGCATGACCGGTTTAGGACAGACACTAGTCTGGTGTCTGCACAAAGCTTCTTAGCCAAATGGAATCTTTACCATTGTATCAGCATCCCCAGACTGAATATGGGATATCAAGACAAGAACCCGATTATCACACATACTGCTTAGAGACTTTCATTCAGCGTACATTCTGTCAGCAATGTTTCAAAGACTGTGGATACACTAATGTTCTCCAATCCGTACTTTCTCCCATTTCACCAATAGCTGTAGACTCTTGCATCTTGTGGAGTACAGTCTTCATCCTATAAGCATCCTTCATGTATACACCTTAGTGTTCACTGTTTGATCAGATTAAAGAATCACCTATCATGCACACTGCAGTAAGTGCTATCTAATGATCAAGAGCATTTTTCCAGGTTAACTTTACTCCCTTCCTAGCACTGGTCACTAAGAACTAAAAGCAGACAAGTTTAGTAACTAAACCCTAGAGATTCAAAAGGCTCATGGCCATACTGAACAATATAAGTAACCACTAACAATGGAGCTCGCGCCACTAAGGCACTTAACTATTCAGTTTAAAATTGATCGATCCTATGGGAATGAAAGACTCCAATTGTACATAATTCTTACTCACTCTGATGCAGTGTGATTTCTGCTTAGTAGCCAATAATATCACAATATTATTGCAAAAGGGAGCTTGTGAGTGATGACCAGGGTTACACTGAGATATAGCTTGCCCAATTTATCCAGCCTGCTAAAGACAATAAGCAGCTGTACTGATCAGCCCAGGAAACTCCCACATTCAATCCCTTGCTGCTCCTAACCTACAGTAAGTGAAGCAAAGATTAACTGGAATTCCTACTGTTACCCATTGTTCAGTGACCCACACAGGGAATGAGAGTTAAATTTCAATGAGGAAATGAATGAAATTGCCCATAACCTCTATGGTTGAGCAACAATATACGTAAGAGTTATTGTGTTTCAAAGGAGTGAATTGTATGGAAGGCACTCACTGAGAATGTGTGGTGCCAAATAAATGCAAACTTTGTCTTTTTCTTTGCTGACATTCACTATTCAGTTTCACAATGAAATCATGCCCTTTTGAATGAGGATCAATTAAATGAGAGGATGATCATTTACAAATCTCTGTTGTTTATCATTTTGTTCATACACATTTGATCATTAGAACTACACTAAACATCTGGATATCAGCTCACATTTCTAATTTAATTTACATATAGTAGATATGATAATGACATAGAGATTGAGGCTGAGATTGTGTGAAATAGGTGTAAATGAAGGTGTAAAAGGGAGAGAATGGGTCCTGTCCACTAAGGCAAGGCACGAACAAAACAAGTCTGTTTTGGGGTCAATTCTAAGAATGGAGAACAGTCTTTGTGCTGCCAGATTTTGAAGTTATGGATATTAGTGTTGAGCCCTAGAGGCAGTAAAATGCCTAAGCCATAAAATCAGGTGTTCTTCCTTGCACTTGCATTGTTTCTGCAACAAGTTTTGTGATTTCCAGCATCCAAAGTTTTTTTGCTTTTGACTGACACTAGCTTTCTCTGGAGATAATAGGTACTGCAGATGCTGGAGAATCCGAGATAACAAGGTGTGGAGCTGGATGAACACAGCAGGCCAAGCAGCATCAGA
>JAHRHZ010000283.1:5478816-5513681 GCA_024137785.1 Ginglymostoma cirratum | reverse complement strand
GGGTCTAGACCCTTTTTCTGAAGAAGGGTCTAGACCCGAAACGTCAGCTTTCCTGCTCTTCTGATGCTGCTTGGCCTGCTGTGTTAAACCAGCTCTACACCTTGTTGTCTCAGATTCTCCAGCATCGGCAATTCCTACTATCTCAAAAAGCTCTAGTAGGTTTGTCAAAGACAGTTTCCCTTTCATAAATCCATTCTGACTTTGTTTAATCTTGTTCAAAACCCATCACTGAGACCGCAGCGGTAGCTACTGACTGAGCTGTCTGAGTTCTAAAAGACATTGCTGCTAGACTGGGTCAGTGGCAGCTGGTCAGGGAACCAACAGTCCAGTTACAACACTGGCATCTACCTGACCATGTGGAAAATTGCCCAGGTATGTCCTGTACATGAAAAGCAGGACAAATCCAACACGGCCAATTACTGCCCCATTAGTTTACTCTCACGTGCAAAGAAATGGATTGCGTCATTGGCTATCAAAAAGCACTTACTCAATACTAATAATCACTGACACTGAATTTGGGTTCCACCAGGAGTGCTTGGCTCCTGATCTCATTACTGACATGTATGGGCAAAAGAGCTGAACTCAACAGACAGTACCTGATCAAACGCCTGGTATAAATTTTAAACAAAGCTTGGCAGCTGTCAGTTGTCATAAACTGGTGGATTCTCCGTGGCAATGCCTCTACCACAGTCCTAAATAATCAGCACTTTCCTTTCATACAATGTAAATGCTGTTTTCTCTCTAGTTTGGTCATTTTTGTGAATTGTTCTAATGCATGCAAGAGGAAAAGCATCAACAAAATGTGTTTCTTTTTATCAGCAAAGTTCAAGACCTGTACTGCAGAATAGCTGTTTGTAGTGGAGTCCTGGTTACTGTCTTTCTCTCAGGAGGATTCCAATGTTTACTCCAGAGATAAAAGCTTGTGTGACATTCCTTGATGGTACTAAGAAAGGTACCATCCTTACAATGAGACATTAAACTGAGATGCTGCCTGCCTTCTCAGGTGAACATAGATAATCCAATGGCAATATTTCCCAATGGTTAGCTCTCACCCAATATTCCCAGAATATCTGCTTGTTATTACATTCCTGTTTATGGGAGCTTGCTGTCCAAAATTATTCCCATGTTTTCTACACTCTCAGTACTAACAATTCAATACCACTTTGTTGGCTGTAAAGTGCTTTGGAATGTCCTGAGGTGTTGAACAGCAGAGAATAATATTCTCAGTGCACAAACTTTCAATGCGGCACAGATTATTCCCAGTGTAGGAACTGTCAGTGAACCAGATCACACCATCTGGACAGTCTCCCCAATCACTGGTATCACTAGAGCACAATCCCACAATATCACATCAAGGGATAACTTTGCAAAGTGTCTATAAACAGTTTGATCTGAAAAGGTGAAACACTAACTACAGTCATGAAAGTGACATTAATGGTCCAGTTATTTTTCCTTGATGCATTTGCCAGTTTGAGTTCAGTCGACACACTCTCTTTCAGATTCAACCTGCTTTCTTTGTACAACATTAGATGCTTTTACACATAGTTAACATACACAATTAAAATGAATGATTTATCGCAGTCTGCTAATTAGATCTCAGTTATTATTCCTGAAATGTTCTCATTCTGTTTTGATCTTCTCTGCCTGTAGACCTCACTTTAATGAGCAGGCATCGAAAGCCCTCTTGTTTCAGATGTGGGTCACAACGAGGAGTAAAGAGATTGTGGGAAGAGATTGGTAGTTAACATAGAGAGGAATGCAAAAGTCTTCCACAGGCAGATGGATAATAAAGTGGAAGCAAGGGAAGAGGTGGGGCCAATTATGTACCAAAATAATGGTCTATTCATGGAGGCAGAAGATATGACTAAGGTACTAAATGAGTAGATTGCAACTGTCTTTGCAAAGGAGGGAGAGGTTGCCAAAGTCAGAGTGTAGGACAAATGAGCTGAGACACTGTATGGGCTAACAATTGATAACGAAGAGCTATTAGAAAGACTGGCTGCATTTAATGCTGGTAAGTCACCAGGACTGGATAGGATGCATTAGTGGATGCTGAGAACACAAGGTCACAAGAACTGAGGAAGTAAAATTGGAAATTGAGAGATACTAACCAATCCTTTTTAGAAGCAGATCACACCAGAGAACTTGTTCAAAGAAGTATGTAAGGATAACCACAGGAACTACGGTTCAGTTCTTCATGATGGGAAAACTTTCAGAAACAATAATCAGGGACAAAATTAGCGGTTACTCGTATAATTGTGTATTAATGGAGGAAATATATAATGGGTTTGTTAAAGGTAAGATTAAACTAACTTAATGCTTTTGAAGAGATAACAGAGAAGCCTGATGACAGCAAAATCTTTTACATGATGTACACAGAATTCCAAAAGGCATTCGATAAGAGACATGCTGTAGAGTCAAAGGCCTAATCATAGGAATTGTCACTGATGGATGCAAGATTAACTGAGTTACAGGAATCAGACAGTAATGGTGAATGGTTGTTTTTCAGACTGAAGGAATGAATACAGCCTGTATCCCCAGTGGACGAGGTTAGGATCACTGCTTTTTCTGATAAATGTTAATGATGTTGACTTTACTGTACAGAGGCACCATTTGAAAATTTGCACATGACATAAAACTTGGAAGCACTGCAAACTATAACGAGGCTAGCGAGAGATTTTAAAAGGCAGGTTTGTGCAGTGGGTGGACACCAGATGAAATTTCATGCAGTAGAATGTAGAGAAGAGACAGCCCATACAAAGTGGGCGCAGAAAAACAAATACGAGATATAACTGCAAGTAACAGAGCAACTTGAGAAAGTGCTTGAATAAACAATTGGGATCCGAAGCTTTATAAACAGAGACACAGAGATAAAAGCATAGAAACATAGGAAATAGGAGCTAGAGTTGGCCATTCTGCTCTTCAAGCCTGCTCCCCCATTCCATACAATCATGGCTGATCATCTTTCTCAGTACCCTGTTTCCACTTTCTCCTCTTTGACTTCTTTAGCCCTCAGAACTATATCTAATTCCTTCTTGAAAACATTGAATGTTTTGGCCTCTTTCGATGTTTTTGCCACTTCCTGAGGCAGAGAATTCCACAGGCTCACCACTCTCTGGGTGAAGGCATTTCTCCTCATCTCAATTCTAAATGGCCTACCTGGTATCTTTAAACTGTGGTCCCTGGTTCTAGACTCCCTGGTCATTGGGAACACCCTTCCTGTATCTACCACAACAAGGAAGTTGTGATGAATCTTTGGTTTGGTCCCAGCAAGTGTGTTGTGTCCGATTCTGAGCAGTACACTTCGGAATGGATGGAAATGCTTCATAGCAGGTGCAGGGAAGTTTCATAGGAACCGTTCCAATGATGAAAAGTTCAGGTATCAGAAGAGATTTGAGAAGTTGACGCTTTGGAGAAGTGAATATTGAGAACAAATTTGAAGAGATGTTCAAAATTCGGAAGGGGTGAAGAGAGAAACTGATCTTTGAAGAAGAGTGAAGAACATGAGCGCACAGGTATACAGATGAATGGCAAAAAGAACAAAAGATGATAAAAAGAAAATGTTTCTTGCGCAATGACTGGTTAGGGTCTATAGCAGGATACTGATGTACTGGAGCAGTGACAAATGACAAGCAAGGAATGATATTCCAGAAATGGTAAATCTTTAAAGGAAAGCAAACTTTAAGTAGTACCGGCCCAACTCAGACTTGACTTGTTATGCTTCCAGCCACAAATTAAGTTGTGCCAAGTCTGTTTTCATGTCCTGAACAACAAAGCAGTAACTGAGAATTACTGGTTCACACGCAGGCGATGAAACAACTTATTCTATAAAACACATACAATCTGCTGGAATGCATGAACTCTGCTCAACTTGGAGCAAGGCTTCAGCACATCACGGCATGTTGACAGAACAATCTGTGGGAATACCTCAGTGAAATAAAACAGGGGCTACTTTTCGGAAACTCTCTACAGCTTGTATTGGATCTAACTACACAATTAGATCAACTCCTGCACAACACGGTAATGGCAGCACTCTCATGTTTAGAGTAACACATATCAAAACTAACTAGGTTTGCAGAAAGATAATTTGGAAATGGAGTTGAAATCGCATTATAATCGTTTTTTTAGTGAGGGTCATAATAGGTCAGTTAGTCTTGACCATCCTGATTTGTCAGAGTTTTACAGTAATAGCATGTGGTAACTCTAGCAACCAAGATCAAACAGCAGGAAATGTAAAATAAAACCACTGCAACAACAGTAATGATTTCCCGTTGTATTTGTAGTCAGAGGCTTACTAAGGAATAGGCAAAGTGCCAAAGTGAGGTTCATGAAATGCATCTTAGTTTTTGAGACATTTAACATTTGTGAGTGAGGAAAAGAAATGAGCTAAGAGACACAGAAAAGAAGAAAACCAAGGCAGGAAAATAGGGAGATGGAGAAATTAAATTGGAGATTTAATTAAGGGACAGGACAGAAAGCACAGGGCTAGAGTGGAGGGAGGAAGAAAATCAGAGTGATGGGAGTGAGGGCTAAGACAGGTTCACAGGAAAAGGAGAGAAGAGTGTGAAGACAGAAAATAGCACACAGTGGAAGGGGAAGATATACGAATGGTAAAGTGACTGAAATGTGTCACGGTGTGAGAGGAAGAGGTCATGACAGGTAGGCAAAGTGAGGCAGGGTGCCCAGGATGGGGAGATTAGGGTACAGAAAGATAGAATGAGAAAAGTGGAGGGGAGGACAGGAAAATGAAGTGACTGAACAGAAAGACAACATCACATTCAGAATGACAACAGAAATCCTGTGACACTCCTGTATTTGTTCGGGTTAGAAACAATCAGTTAAAACATTATAACTGATGGAGAGTTAGACTAAGCATTGAATTATCTTGTTCAACCGTATTCTGTTTAGATTTGAAAATTCTTTGGATTTTACCTTGTCTCTTCTATTCAAAGTATTCCCTAACCTGTTTGCAGCTATTTGGATCAAATCATATTTCCTCCTTCCACTCCCTGTTCATAAACACTTTGACAGTTGCTTGAAAGGGAGGGCAAAACAGTAAAACTTGGAAATTTAAATACAGGTTAAAAAGAGTAAGCACCAAAATGTCACAAATTGCAAAGATGGAAAATGGAGGAAATTCTGCTTGAAGAAAGCACTCACGGGTGGACAGTAGTGCACCCAAGGCATGGCATGGCTGATCTCTACCAATCTCATTCCTTAGATACATAAGCAACCTGAACTTATGAATGAACCCTTTCCAAAACTCAAGGGTAAACACAGATGCTTTCTCTTACAGTAGCCACTTCTGATTACCTGTATTTCATAGCTCAGTTCTATTAACACCACCAGCTTTCATTGCAACCCCCTTCTAGGTGGACAAACTTCTCATGTTACCTTAATGGTGGAGGAATGAGTTATTTAACAATTAAGCCACCATTTCTAAAGCAAAATCTACCCTCCTGTTATGTCCAGGTTCATCATTTATCTGATTAGTACCTGTAGGAGAGCTTCCAGAGCAAGTGCAGCTGATCACTTCCTGACTGGGGTATTCTCACAGTATCAGAAGGCCTTGTAAACTGTTTTGACCAATGCAGAAAATTCAGATTGGGTGGGACAAGATGAGTGAGATGGGAAGCAGTACTGTAAGAAGCTCCTCCTGTGTTATCCATGAAATTTTAATTCAATATACATTTTTCACATCACCAATGAAGCATGAGAAACATCCACTTAGCAACAAAAGTTTCTACTTGTAAAGAGAAATTTAAACTGAACAGTATTGGGCTGAAGTACTGGTAATTATGGAGCTGTTGCTGATAGCAGAAAAAACTGGAGAAGATTAATCAATATTTTTCAGACAAGGATATTATCACTACTGTGTAATTACAATGTATAGTTTATAAAGAAGACTAATCTGATCTTTTACAGTCAACACAGCGTCTAAAAAGATGACTCACATATGACTGTTCATTGATAACGTTGTGACAGTATTGAAATCTATCATGTTAAATTGTGTCTGTTTTATTGAGCTCTGTTTATCAGCACCACAATTTCTAGATCAACCCAACTGACTATATTATAAAAGGACGGGAGGACGGGAGGAGAACTTCTATCTGCAATATATCCAATGGCATGTCATGGATGGAGGCTCTTTATGACTTTGACATTTGTTCACACGCCCAACACAAAAAACAGCTTTTAATGTCAAAGAAGACCTGGTCAAAATCTAGGCTTGGATCAACAACTGGCAGATAACTATCTTAGGTACAAATATCAGAACTACATCCCCATTTAATAGCAATGACCATCACAGCCCTAATTGTGAACCAAAATTAACCAGAAACCCAACTGGACAAACTCAATAGATGCTGTGTTTACCTGTGTCAACCACGGAAGGTGCATTGTTGGCTTTTTTCCTCACTCTCCAAAGTTCACTGACTATCTACAAGCTAGTAGTCTAATCGAGTAATTTCCATTTGCCTGGATGAATGCTACTTCAAGAATACTGAAAAAAACTTCACCACTATTTGAGACTAAACACCATATTGACATCTCATCAGTTAGCCTAAATAGCTATTCCCTCCATTATCAGTGCATACCATCAACAGGATGCATTGCAGAAAAATCCTATAGCTTCTTTAGCAGCAACTCCACAAACCCTGACTGTCTATGAGGGCACGGGATATCAGAAGTTCTAAGACTTATCAAACCTAGTCATACACAACCATTCTTTTATTGTCACTGGGTCAAATTCTAAGCACTCTCTACTCAAAAGCACAGTTGAAGTGTTTTCACTTTCTCAATTAACATGATTTAGCTATCACCTTAGCAGGTGAAACAGGGTGTACAATAAGAAACCATTAGACATTAGCAGCAAAAGTAGGCCATTCAGCCCATCGAGTCTGCCACACCATTCAATGAGATCATGACTGATCTGATCATCCTCAACTCTAACTTCCTGCCTTTTGTGCATAACCCGCAATTCCTTTACTGAGTAAAAATCTATCTGTCCTGGCCTTGAATATTATTAATGGCTCAGACTCAACAGCTCCCTGCAGAAAAGAATTCCACAGGATTTACAACCCTCTGAAAGAAGAGATTCCTCCTCATCTGTCTTAAGTTGGCAACCCTTACTCTGAGATTGTGCCCTCTGATCCAAGACTTACCCACAAGGGAACTTTCCACATGTACCCTGTTAAGTCCTCTAAGAATCGCACACGCTTCAATAAGGTTCTCTCTCATTTTTCTAAACTCCAGAACGTGCAGACCCAACCTACTCAAACTCTCCTCATTAGACAATCCCTCTGTATCCTGGATCAACCTTGGTGAACATCCTCTGGCCAGTGCACCTTTCCTCAGATAAAGGGCCCAAAACTGTTCACAATATTCCAGCTGTAGTCTGACTAGTGCCTTAGGGAGTTTTAGCAAGACCTCCCTATTTTTATACTGCATTCTCTAGAAAATAAAAGCCCAAATTCCACTTGTCTTCCCTATTATGCAATGTACATGGATGCGGATGTTTTGTGATTCGTTCAAATCCCGCTATGCTGTAATTTGTGCAGTCTTTCTCCATTTGAATTATACTCAGCTCCTTTATTCTTCTTGCCAAAGTGCTTAACGTCACATTTTCCCACATTATATTCCATCTGCCAAGTATCTGCCCACTCACTTAACCTGTCTATAATCCTCACCACTTGCCTTCCCACCTATTTTTGTGTTACCTACAAATGTGGCTATAGTAAATTCACTTTCCTCATCATCATTAATATATATTGTAAATAACTGTAACCCCAGCACTGATCCCTGTGGTACACCACTAGTTACAGGTTGCCATTCTGAAAATGCCCTCTTTAGCCCTACTCAGTAGTCTACTAGTTATCCAACCCTCATTCCATGATAAAATTCCACCTCCACCCCAATGGGTCCTTGTGAAATAGTGGTACCTTGTCAAACATCTTGTTATAATCCAATACATTTCATCCACTGTTTCTCCTTTATTGGTGAAATTACTAGTGACACCAAGAGATTGAAAACAAAGAACGTTTGTTAGTAGACTGTGAACATTAAACTTGCAATGCTCCTCTCTGAATAACATGTTCAAACAGACTTGAAATCCATACTCGTTGAAAATACTGGTGCCACAGCCCAGAGGCATATAGACTGTCTGGAGACCAGGAACGAGAAATATGCAAATGCCGTAACATAACCAAACAAAAGCAAAGGCTTCTACCTCGCGGGAAACATATTTACTGCACAGTCTCATCTATTATTAAATGCTCAGTGTCACTCTCTCCTCCTGAGAATGCAGACTACAGGGTGTGACTGAAAATACCTGAGACAGTCAGAAGCTCATTTCTGTTACAAAAATCTGGCCATTTCCTTTTTGTTGATCATGGAATGTGACCATTGTTGGTGGGGCCAGTCTGGATTGCCCATGCCTAGTTACCCTGGAGAAGGTGGTGGTGAGCTGTCTTCTTAAACTGCTGTACTCCATGTAGAATAGGTACTGCACAAAGTGTTTCTCCTGTTGCAGGTTTCAAAAGACCATTTCAGAGGTAGTTAGGGGTTGACCATATCATTGTCATCTGAGGTTATATTTCGGCTAAGCCCAGTCAGGATGATGGATTTCTTTTCCTGAAGGACATTATGAACAAGATGGGTTTTTACAACAATTCAGCAATTTTATAATCATTATTGATGAAACTCACATTTTGAGATTTATTAAGCAACATATTTTAAATAGTCCCAATTCCCAGAGCATTATTTTGAGCCTCTCAATTATTAATCTAGTAACATTACCATTATGTTACTTTCTCATATAACCTTGCACTGGTTCTGAAACATTTCTCTCTGCAATAATCACTGCACAAGTTAGGCTTCAGTGCTAATGCGAACATAAAAGTTACCAGAAGTGAAGAACAGCAATATTTGACTCAAAACATTAAACCCGTTTCTCTTTCTAGAGATGCTACAGGCCTGCTGAGTTCCTCCAGAAATTTTCATTTTTATTTCAAAAGCATTTCTGTTGTACTTAATTCTATTTATGCATCATAAGACACATGGGCCAATTCAATGTCTAGATGGGCTTTTGCTTGTTCAAAAACTTAACAAGTTAATAATTGGCTTCAATATTAATCTGAATTTCTAATCAGAAGGAATAAGCCATTTGTCAGTTTAAGATTAGCATATTAGAAAGATAATGTCTATTGTACCAGTTGACAAAAAGGTATATTAAGGGCTGAATGGACATGAAAAGGATCTGAAAATACCTTTAGGTCATGTACGTGTGAGAGCATGTGCATCTGTGCATACATGGTGTATGTCAGAGTTGTTGGTTGGTTTGCCGAGCTAACTGATCTTCATGCAAATGTTTCATCTCCCTTCTAGGTGACATCGTCAGTGCTGTGTAGCCTCTGTTGTGCTGTTCTGTCCCGCTCTGAATTTACATGGGCCAGTCTGTCATGGTGGGCAGTCTTGTTTCCAGTTTTGTAAAACCGTAGTGGTATACAGATGGTGTCTATTTCAACATGTTCGTTTATGGCATTGGTGGTTGAAAGCCAGGCCTCTAGGAACTCTTGTGATTGTCTTTGTTTTGCTTGTCTAGTACTGTAAGTTTGTCCCAGTCAAATTGATGACCTTCCAGTTGGAGGGTATTGAAACGAAGGAGAGTTGGTCATGCCGATTTGCTGCGAGTTGGTGTTCATGTATCCTGGTGGCGAGTTTCCTGCCCGTCTGTCCTATGTTTCTCACAGTTGCTGCATGGTATTTTGTATATCACTTTTTTTTAATATACATCGTTAAAACATTAAACACCTATGGTGTGTGTCTGTGTGTCGGCACATTTGCGTGTGTGCATATGAACGTTTGCATGTCTGAGTGAAAAGTGACAGAGAACGAATGAGTGAGAAATAATGAAGGGAAAGAAATAAGGGAGGAATGTGGTTAATTCACAGTCAGCAAAGCGAAGGTGTCTTTTTGACAAAAAGACAAGGAGATATAAGCTGTTGCAGAACTAAGTTACTACAAACAGATATTTTTGGGTATATTCCTGTGCATCATTTGTAACTCAAAAGGATTTCAAAATGATAGGCAAGGTGCTTAGGAAGGGACAGCATAATGTAATTCATCAGATCATTTGCAATGCCAAGGCATGCAAGACGATGGGCCAAGTGCTGGAAAATGGTATTAAAATAGTTACATGCTTGTTTTTGACATATGGGTAGCAGTCAAAAAATATAACATGTAAGACAGCATAGTACTTTAATTACATAGAATTGGCAGCACAAAAACAGGCCACTTGGCTCAACTTATTCATGCCAATTGTGATGACTCTCCTCCCATCCATAAAGGGCTCATACCCACATCTTCTTGCTGATTATGTAAGAGACTAGATTGTTCTATAAGGCTTAACACTACACTGCACAATGCTTCTTTATCCAGCAGGTGTGGGAGAAACTGCAAAATATATTTCAATTGACCAAATGTAGATGGAGTTTCTGAATTATGGTCAAATGAGTTGTGGATCAAACATTTACAAGGTTTCTACATTTAAAAATCTGCAGCATTAGTAAAAATCCTGGTCCATGCCCAACATGATGTTGTCAAACCACATTCTGGGGTTGACTGTAATTCCTTGTCAACAAGATATGTTCAATATGAATGCCTAGGGCTGTGCCTAGACGAACTGTCCACCACCACCAAAGCTTTAGACAGAAAACAAAAATGTTTTTGATCAGCACACCGACAGAGGGTCAAAGCTCCAGTCGGTCAGTTGGCTTTGGTCATTATGTACGAATTTCTGGAATGTTCTCTTTTGTTTGAACTCAAAGCAGTTCCATAATTGGCTCTGCTTAAACTAATAATACTGATTGTTCCCGATATACAGTATCCCAACATCTATCTATACTCCAGCATCACCGCACATGGCACCTGATTCAACAATTTCCCAGAACAAACTCATTAACCCATTGATTATGGTTACGACCATAGATGTGAGTATCTTGAAAGCTTAGCTATTTTTGTTACTATTTAAGTCACCTAGGGTGAAACTGAAATGAATATTAATAATACAGTTAGTAAATCTACTTAAAAAAACAGGAATACTAACGAATTTGGCAGAATTAAAACAGTTATACAGAATACCCTTAGATAAAAACCACAGCTTAATTTATATTTGCTCACAACCCTCTAGTCACCTATATTCCCTGGTACTTTTCTATCCCTTATTCCATTTTAAGTCTCCTTGAACATTTTACTTCCTAATCTAGCTGATTCTAGTTCTTCCTAATGTTTTCTTCTTTGTAAATAAAAACCTTTAATGTCCTTCCTTTTCTTTCTCTGGCTCTTTGCTATCGATCTTAAGTGCTCAAACATCCAGCCTGCGATTGGCCGGAAGCTGGGTGTTTCTCCAGGCAATCAGAAGTCACAAACTTGTAAGGTTGTCATGGCAACGTCTCAGCCAAAGTTTCACACCACTGAGCCAATGGGAAGTGGGCAGCTCACCAAGTGTATCCATCTGGGAGCTGAATGTACCTCCCTCTCAGAGGAGTAAGAAATTGATTTACCACTCTGGGGTTTCAACCAGATAGCTTCAAAAGGCTTTCTCGCATTCACTATGGAAATTATGGAAACACCGGGTACTTTATGGGGTGCTCCCATTTCTTTTACGCACAACATTTAGGTCTCGTGGCACAGTGCCTACCTCTGGGCTAGTAGCTCCAGATTAGAGTCCAGAGCCAGGATTTGTTGGTCATGGAAGATGTATCGGTAACGTGTGTGCATAAACAGTTTGAATGTCAATCTGCAAATCTTTCCGTCACCCTGACGGCAGGCGGCAAGAGGAAGAGAGTTTCCTGGTCAGTCATCCTGCAGAAGGCAATGCTAAACCACTTCAGTACTGTGGCCACAAGCATTGAACAATCCAATGGAGGTCCATGGCTGAACACTTGGAAACAAAGACGGCAAAAAAGACAGATTGCAACTCCTTCACAGAACTAAACGTAAGTAAAACGGGCTAGTGTTCAATCTCCTCTTGGTCAACTATCTCAATCTGTGTTTAAACGTAGTTCTTCCTATTACATCATTTCTAACAGCAACAAACTAATATTTCTACAACACCTCTAACATAATAAAACAGCCCAAGCTGCTTTACCATAGTATTATATGACATTGGTGCAGGGAGGCGATGGCCTAGTGGTATTATCGCTGGACTGTTAATCCAGAGACTCAGATAATGTTCTGGGGACCTGGGTTTGAATACTGCCACGGCAGACGGTGGAATGTGAATTCAATAAATATCTGAAATTAAGAATCTAATGATGACCGTGAATCCATCGTTGATTGTCAGAAAAACCCATCTGGTTCACTAATGTCCTTTAGGGAGGGAAACTGCCATCCTTACCTGTGCCAGGCCTACATGTGACTCCAGACCCACAGCAATGTGGTTGACTCTTAACTGCCCTCTAGGCAATTAGGGATGGGCAATAAATGCTACATAGCCAGTGACGCCCTCGTCCCGCGAATGAATAAAGAAAGAAAATATGAACCCACACTGTTGGCATTACTCTGCATCCAATCCACAATAAAAGATCATTAAATTCTCTCCTCCTCATCCTCTCCCCATGCCTGAGGCATGGTGACCCTCAGGTTAAATCGTTATCAGTCATCTCTCTCTAACTGTCTCCCTCTGAGACAACAGCCCAATAGTCCAGTAGAATGTTCCATCTAAGTAATATTTACTGTGTGTGCAGCTAGCTTCTTATATCCTTTAAGCTGGACAAAATAAGAGGACAAATTGGTTCAAACGTGGAATGAACTGCCAGAGGATATGGTAGATGCAGGTAACAGTTACAACATTTAAGAGTCATTTGGACAGGTACATGAAGCATTAGAGGGATACGGGCCAAACGAGGGCAAATGGGACTAGTTTAGTTTGGGAAACTGGGTTGGCACGGACGAGTTGGGCCGAAGAGTCTGTTTCTGTGCTGTACATCTCTATGACAATGGTAACTTTATCCTTTATATGACATCAAGCCACAAAAGGAGATAGTTGGTTAGATGGCAAAAAGCTTGGTCAAAGAGTTTTAAGGATATCTTAAAGACGAAAGGCAGGTTAGAGGCAAAAAATGGAGGGTATCAATATCCTCCTGTGAAAGAACAGATTACCCTGCACTGCACTGATGACATGGAGGACTGTATCGCACTAGTCCGAACAGAACCCATGAGGCAGAAAAGGATTACTGGCCTTTTCTAGACCTAACTCCCAGCATTTTTAAAAATACTTTTAACTGTACACAGTCAAATCATTGTAAGGTGTGAATAAATTGAAAATTGACATTTTGCGCATGTTTACTGCATCACTTTCTTTTCGTTTGGGATTCACTAGACAAATTCCTGGAATGAGAAGACTGCCTTATGAGGAAAGGCCAGACGGGCTGGGCCTGTATCTCTAGAGCTTAGAAGAATTTGAGATGACTTGATTGAAACATACAGGACCCTGAGGGATTTGACAAGGTAGATACTGAAAGGATGTTTCCTCTTGCGGCAAAATCAAGAACAAGGGATCATTATTCTATGAAAAAAAGAGATTGGCATTCGAAAACAGAAATGATGAAACCTTTATCCCCTCAGAGGGTTGTGACTCTTCAGAATTCCATTTATCAAAAAGTAGTGGATACAGAATATTTAAATATTTTGATGGGAGAGGCAGATGGATTCTTGATTACCATGGGAATAAAAGATTACTGGGGGTACACAAGAATGTAGAGTTGAGATTAAAATGAGGCAAGCCATAATCTTATTGAATGGAGGAGCAAATTGAAACGCTAAATGGCCGACTCTTACTCCTTGTTTGTATGTTTGTAGGATGTAGAGTATGTCTCTAGGCAAAAATCTCAGCTAACTCAAAGCTCTGCTTAATACAGTTTTGTGGCAGATCTCCTGCAATACAATTTATCACAATTTCAGTACGTGTTTAAGGCCTTTGGAGAGGTAAGGGAGGTTGGAGATAGAATAGCCATCTCTATGGATGGTAGGATCAAGAGTCTGTTTTCTTTGAGAAGAGAGTTGATGACTGTAGATTTAAAGAAGAGAGGGACAACAAAGAGAACCATTAACAACATTAATTAACATCAGGACCAGGAGGAGAAATTGGGTCAGAGAAGTAGAAGGTGCATCTCATGGACTCAGAGAGCTCAGAGAAGGCATGCAGGGAGACATTAGAGGAAATAGAGAGAAGTGAGTTTGGAGCTAAGTCTGGGAGGTGGCAGAAATCCCACAGGAAAATTGGCCCCGTGTTGGCTAAAAGGGGGGAGGGGTGTGGCACAGGCACCTGATCAGATTCTGAGTCTTAGTGACAATGAAATCTAGGAGTCCCTTGCACATGTTGATGGAGCAGACAGTGGAGGGGGCAGGAGAAAGGAACCTCAGAAGGCTGTTTCCAGTGGAGAAAATAAGTTGATTTTGAAGTTTTGATTCTGGTTTACCTCATTAATATGCATCCCTCCAAGGCTAGGGGTGCAAGTGCCCCCTTCCCTTTAAACCAGTTGTAGTTGTCTATAGCTCTGTCTTACCGTAAGGACTAACTATGTCGCATCCCTGGCAGGAGGCTGGCAGAGAACAATCACCCTGCAATTCCTTTCACCACTTAACATCCTCCCGAACCTGGCTCAGAAATCTTTCCTTGACAACATTGAGGATTGCTGGTGACAGTTCAAAGTACATAACTTGTTCCATAGGTTGGGAGGTAACATTCTTATGTTTTGCGATTGTGCTACACATCTTCACTCTGGGACTGAGAGCCCTCACCACATCACCATACTTGGGTGGATTGATAAAGAAATCCCAATCAGGGTTCAAAATACAAAGGTGGGCAGAGGCGCAGATGAATTCAAACGCCCCTAAAAAAAGCCCACATAACATCAATGATGGGGCAAGAAATGAGAAATGGGTTGTCTTGGCACATACTGTCTTCCATACGGCTTCTGCATAGCCCTAATTGGCAGACACTAAAACACGCAAACAACACTGGGAGGGGGAAAATAAAGCACAGTTCTGGCAGTCACCGTGGACCTACTATTGCTCCTCCAATCACAGGTTTCCTCTTTTCTGCACTCATCCTCCCCTGGACGCAGAATCTATAAGTGGAGGAACAGCAAGGCCAGGAGGGACAGAACTTGTGACCGAAAGAGTGGTTATTCTGGCCAGTCCTGTTGTTGTTGTGCCATTGTCAATCACATCGAGAAGAGGCAAAGCAGGAAGGAAAATCAAAATTAAAAAAAGAATATGGCAGCTATAAAACCTAGTAACAAAGCTGGAAGTGCTGCTGCACAGTCACCTAACAGGGCTCCCGGTTGACCTTACTCCTTTTCATAACGGTAGAACCTGTACAAGTTAGCATAAAGCCGTTTCGAAGGGAGGCAGGAAATAGAGAAGCACTGGTTAACGGGAAGACTGAAGCTCTGGATTTAGTGCCATGTGGTATCTAATGGTTAGCTTAATGATACAGAATTAATTTCTCTGTATTCCCCTTATTGTATGGTTGAAACCCAGAAGTCAGCATCTTCAGCATGGTCCAGGGTTCTCATGGTGCCCTGGCTAACACTTCCCCTCAGCAACACCAGCAGAACAGGCAAATTGGGGCACTCACTCACTAGCAGGACCTTGCTCAATATTTTGCCACAATAGGTAGTCCAACAATGATTGCACTTTAGTCATACCAGATTAGAACCGTTTTGGGATTTTCTGCAAAAATATGAGTTAAACTGAGAGGGATTTCCGTAAGATATTGCACAGGAAAGCGCACAGTGGCTCAGTGGCTAGCACCGTTGCCTCATAGCGCCAGGGACCCAGGTTCGAATCGAGCCACGGGCAACTGTCTGAGTGGAGTTTGCACATTCTCTTTGCATCTGCATGGGCTTTCTCTGGATGCTTCTGCTTCGTCTACAGTCCAAAGATGTCCAGGTTAGGTGGATTGGTTATTCCAAATTTGCCACAGTGTCTAGGGTGGGAAATGCAGAGACAGAGTTGGGTGTGGGTTTGGGTGGGATTCTCTTCAGAGGGTCAGTGTATTTGATGGGCTGAATGGCCTGCTTCCACACTGCAGAGATTCTACGAACTTCTATGAGGAAATTTTTGGAGAAAATTAAAGGGTTAATTGCTGAGTTTTAAAACAATTTAAAAATTTGCATTAGTTGGAATACGCCAGATGCTGTTTGAATTTGGACACTGAGTCTTAAAGTCTAACCCTGGACACTGTTACCCAAAATGATTGAGCAGCTATCCCATTTCAGAGGTTCTCAAACATTGCCACTAAGTGGTTTGAATATTCCTTCACATTCAGCTTTGAGGAAGCTGAATTCACAAGCCTCGTTGTGGGCACTGCATGGGATTTGGATTTACCCTGGGTGGGCTGTGTCCAGGGATTATATCATCATTGCATGGGAGCTTCTGGGTTTGTATCTGTGGGCAGTGTCTCCGTTTGTGTCTACAAATGTGGGCTTTCCCTTTGGATATTTGGATCTATATTGCTATTATTCCTGCCTGGAGTTTGTATCTACACCGCGGTAGGCAATGTCTCGGGTTGGATCTACATGGTTAGGGGCACATTCTGGGCTTTGTATCTACACAGTAACTCTCTTTCTCTCTCCACAAGTGCTGGCAGACACGCTGAGTTTCTCCAACATTCTCTGTATTTATTTCAGATTTCCAGTATCTGCAATATTTTGCTTTTATCTGGTACCTACATGGCTGTGAGTAGTGATCCCAGGTTTGACTTTTAATCGGCCCCTCAATTTGCCTCAAAAGTCAAGTATTGCAGACGATGGATATCTTTAAACAGAAATGCTGCAAACGCTCAGGCCATGCTGTACTATAAACCTAGTGCTCTGGTATCTGGTTTTCTGAGGCTTTCACACACCCCATGCACCTTTACCTCCCATACTGACCTGTACGTATCTCAGGCTAATCTGCTCAATGATTCATCACTGCTTGATTGAATGGATGGAGTTAAACATGCTGTCAGTAAAATAGAATGTTCCACAACCAGTTGGTAAAATTTGCCATTTGCCAGTGCATGAAGAGTTAAATAGAGAGAATCAACTTAATTGGATTGACGATGTTTTAATCATTACGTCTTCACTTTCACAGAAAATTCCTTCATTCCTAAACAATACGATATTTTTTCTCAGCGAAGTCCAAGCAGTGAAGTGTAATGATTTGGACCGCAGCAGTGCGAAAAGTTAATCATTGTTGGAGCTACACCAATCAGCTTTGGGTGGATCAGATATGATTCACAGGTCTCTGTGCAACTTCCTGATCAGGTACACACTCAGGTGTAAAACCGGTTTTCACAATACTGGTTTTCCTGCTTTATGTTTCTTCAGAAACTAGACAGTGATTCCCACCGATTCAGAGTAACACCCCCTCACCACATGGTTATAAGCAAAAGCACTGGAGTTGTAGCTGTAGTCAGAAAAAAGGAGAGCCAGGGACTTAGAACAACAAATATGCCTGGTTCACTAAAGCAGTGATTTGAGAGCATCGAGTCTCATGTAACAGCAGCATTCACCTTGACAAACACAACACAGAATCAACGCTGAAATCAGGTTAGTGATTTTACAGATTTTAATATCTTTCCATTTGCTCTCTTAGCATTTTGTTGGCATAGTTCAGTGCTTATCCACTGATAATATCATACAAGTGACATTTTTCTGACCAATTTTTCAATACCCAGAGCTAGCTCAGGTCAATTTCCTGTAGCCAGTAAGTCAAACAGCTTCACTTCCATCTGAACTGCTCAACTTCATGTATCTGGACAGCGGTTTGGGAAAAAAACAATCGTAATCCTGCAACATGACTGAGTTTTCAATTGATGCTAAGTGGATTAAAACTTCACAAAATATAAACCAGAGATAACAATCAGCAGCATTATTTTGTCTGATAAAACTTGGGTTGTGCCTGAGAGCATTCTGCGTAGCACTAGGGTGACGCTCTGGCAGTGGGAATGGTGGGAGCACTTCCATAAGAAAAAGAATTAGGAGCACCACACATAAACTTCATCCCAAACCCCAATGCTGCTTTCAATTTCCAAACCAGACAACTGACAACAAAGGGGGGATAGGGGGGACAACACAGGGGGACAACATAGGGGCTTAGCCGAACTCGCCCTCACCCTTAACAACTTCTCTTTCAATTCCTCCCACTTCCTACAGACAAAGGGAATGGCCATGGGTACCCGCATGGGCCCGAGCTATGCCTGCCTCTTTGTTGGTTACGTGGGACAATCCCTCTTCCGTACCTACACTGGCCCTAAACCCCACCTCTTCCTCCGTTACACTGACGATTGTATCGGCACCGCCTCGTGCTCCCATGAGGAGCTCGAACAATTCATCCACTTCACCAACACCTTCCACCCCAACCTGAAGTTCACCTGGACCATCTCTAACACCTCTCTCTCCTTCCTGGACCTCTCTATCTCCATCTCGGGTAACCACCTAGAAACCGATATCCATTTCAAGCCCACCGACTCCCACAGCTACCTGGAATACACCTCCTCCCACCTAACTTCCTGCAAAAATGCCATCCCCTATTCCCAATTCCTTCGCCTCCGCCGCATCTGCTCCCAGGATGAGGCATTCCACTCCCGTACATCTCAGATGTCCTCATTCTTCAAGGACCGCAACTTCCCCCCCACAGTGGTCGAGAACGCCCTCGACAGTGTCTCCCGCATTTCCCGCAAATCATCCCTCACATGCCCCTAAAAAAAGCCCCGCAATAACAACCAAAAAAGAATCCCCATCGTCCTCACATACCACCCCACCAACCTCCGGATCCAACGCATCATCCTCCGATCTTCTGCCATCTACAATCCGACCCCACCACCAAAGATATTTTTCCCTCCCCACCCTAGTCTGCTTTCCGGAGGGACCACTCTCTCCGCGACTCCCTTGTCCGCTCCACACTCCCCTCCAGCCCCACCACACCCGGTACTTTTCCCTGCAACCGCAGGAAGTGCTACACGTGCCCCCACACCTCCTCCCTCACCCCAATCCCAGGCCCCAAGAAGACTTTCCACATCAAGCAGATGTTCACCTGCACATCTGCCAATGTGGTATACTGCATCCGCTGTACCCGTTGTGGCTTCCTCTACATCGGGGAAACCAAGCGGAGGCTCGGGGACCGCTTTGCAGAACACCTGCGCTCAGTTCGCAACAAACAATTGCACCTCCCAGTCGCGAACCATTTCAACTCCCCTTCCCATTCCTCAGACGACATGTCCATCCTGGGCCTCCTGCAGTGCCACAATGATGCCACCCGAAGGCCGCAGGAACAGCAAATCATATTCAGCCTCAGAACCCTGCAGCCCAATGGTATCAATGTGGATTTCACAAGCTCCAAAATCTCCCCTCCCCCAACCGCATCCCAAAACCAGCCCAGCTCATCTCCGCCTCCCTAACCTGTTCTTCCTCTCACCTATCCCCTCCTCCCACCTCAAGCCACACCCCCATCTCCTATCTACTAACCTCATCCCGCCCCCTTGACCTGCCCATCCTCCCTACCTTCCCACCTACACTCACCTTTACTGGCTCCATCCCCGCCTCTTTGACTTGTCTGTCTCCTCTCCACCAATCCTCTCCTCTATCCATCTTCTATCCGCCTTCCCCTCTCTCCCTATTTATTTCAGAACCCTCTTCCCCTCCCCCATTTCTGATGAAGGGTCTAGGCCCGAAATGTCAAGCTTTCCTGCTCCTATGATGCTGCTTGGCCTGCTGTGTTCATCCAGCTCCACATCTGGTTATCTCTATAACTGACAATATCGGGCAATTTAATGATTCAATGATGATTTAATGATTTAATGGTACAATTCAACATTTGCAAGGATGACTAATTACTCGAATAGATGTTGTGCATATGAGATAATGTCAACACAAGCATTACACAACACATATAACATTGTAAAATAGTCCAAGGTACTCGTTGAGGGTGTAAACAGATAGAAATTAACACAACATCATAAAGGAGCTATTAGAATGGATGACTAAAAATCTGGTTAAGAGGCATGGTTTCCAGGGGATCGTAATGGAAAGCACGAGTAACACAGAGTCTTAGGGAGTAACTTTAATTTGCTGGGGCCCATGTGGCTGAAGACATAGCTACCAGTGGTGGGGCAATGGATTAGAGGGCACAGGAGAGGCCAGATCTGGAGGAATAGAGGCAGACGTAGGAAAAGACAAGACCATGGAAGAATTACAATACAAGAATGAGAATTTTAAAACCAAGGCACTGCCAGGCCAAGAGCCAATGTAGGTCATCGAGCACAGATGATGGGCTAATTTTGTGCTGCCAATTTTTATAAGTGGCCAAGCTTTGAATGGGTTCAAGTTTCCACAAGTTGCAAGGAGCTATGAGGGCACTGGAATAGTTGAAGAAATGCACATACCGATGAGGGTTTCATTGGTAGAAGGATTTGATTGAAGGAAATTGTGGCTCATTCAGCACAAGATGTTAGACAAATAGCATGACAAACCCAGAGGCAGGCAATGGGTTGATGGAGGTGGCGGTGGTAGCGTTGGTGATAAGGTAGAACTGAACCACATACATGTGAAATCTGACGTCACGAATTCAGATAATGTCATTGAGGAGGGAGGGAATATGATGAGAAACAGGAGAGGGGGGATCAAGGAGATATCCGTGTTGTACACCAAAGATGATACCCTTGGAACTAAACAGAAGAGTGAAATGGAAACAGATTAACACTTTGGCTCACTTTTGTTAGAAAGACAAGACCATGGTAAAATCCTCACAGGTTATATATATCTCTCCAGATATACTGATTGCAGGCACTGACCGGTAATAAACGACCAAGGAGATAATTCAGTCCCCAGCTTTCAAATGATGCATTCTATCTTTATTAAATTCCCAAGTCCATATTGGGGCTGGTAGGAAGCTCAGTTGGCTAGACAGCTAGCATAATGACAAATAATGACATAGGTGTGGGTTCAATTCCCATTCTGGTCAAGGTGGACACAGGACCTGACCCCTCACCCTAGGAATTGAAATATACGGAAAACCATCATGGACACGAAGTACCAAGAAAATAGCTTAGTGCTACAACTCAGGTATAGCACGCATGAATGTATGTTCATAGCTACAATGGAAACTCAATGCTCAGTACTGGGAGGATAGCTACACTCAAAAAACTCAACACCATTTAGGACTATCAGAGTAACTGACTTCAATTTAGATGCAATTACGTTGGAGATCTCACAACCTCAGGACATCAGAAAGTGCTTTATAGGCAATGAAGTGTTTTGAAGGGTAGAAGTTACTGTTGTAATGTAAGAAACAAAGTAAATAATTTATTTGCAGCAACTCCCACAAACGACAATGCAGTAAGTAACAGATACTCAAATTTTTTGATGGTGTATGGGGATAAATTTTAGCCAGTTCATCAGTTGTTACTGTCACTACTCCACTCTTTGGAATGGTGCCAATAGGGTTCTGATACATCCAGTTTAGGGAAACTGGACTTAATGGCTTGACTGAAAGGCATCTCCAAACAGTCCAAGCTCCCAAGTGTGATACCCACTGAGCCACAGTTCCTGTAATTGATATCTATTCCCTTCACTATGTATACCAGATCTTGGTACAATCTGTGTGCAAGATGCTGCACAGAAACTCAAAGGTTACCTCAACAATAACTCTGCCTTTGCGACCACTACAACGTAGAAGCTGCAGCAGGATCAGCAAAGTCATAGGAACACTAACACTTCCAAGGCAAACACGGTTCTGACTTGAATATATAATTTGACCCAACCAATAGCACTGTTTCAATTTCTACCAGGGCTGCACACATCTTGAGAAAAGAGAATAATTTTGTAATTTACACCCTCTAAGCTGTGTTGCGGTTCTCTAATTTGTTAAGGTTGCACTTACAGTGTGACACATTTATACAGGCAGTTTCCAGTATAAATGTGGATGTATTCTAGTAATTACATTGTATACATACATTGACTCAACTGTGCTGGCTTTCTCAGTTTCTCCACTTCTATTTCTTCAGTTTCCATCTTACTTGTGTTTTTTGGGAAGCAATGAGTGACACAACATGGTAAGGTTGCTTTGGATAACATAGCTGGCAGCAGCTATGCAAGCATACGGTCTCTTGCTCTACATCTCTTTTCACAAGGTTGTTGTACAATGCACAATAATTGCACTGTTTTGTAAATATACACATGCATTATGTGGAGGTCATAAAACACAGTGATAGTGGCTGAGGTGGCTTAGGGCAGGGATAGGAGAGCACTGGATCAGCACGGCTTTATGTACAGTAGACAATGGTTGCCCTCCGAATATTTGGGTCTGAATGTGACAGAAGCATAGATGATAGGCTACATTTTGTTTTAACAAAGTCAAGGGAAGGAGGGCCCTAAAGTAATTGATATTATTGGAGTTAAGAGCCAGATATCAGTGCTGGGCCTGCAACTGTTTACAAAATATATTAATGACTTGGAGGAAAGAAGTCAATGTACTGCAGCCAAATTTGCAGATGACACAAAAATAGGTGGAAAGGCATTTTGCAAGGGAAATACAAATAGTTGACAGAGAGAGATCAATAAATTAGGTAAGTGGACAAAAAGTTGACAATTGAGTATAATGTGGTAAACTGTGAAGTTGTTCATTTTGAAGGAGGAACCAAAGTACACTGCATTATTCAAATGGAGGAAAATTGCATAAAGTTGAAATACAAAGGGACTGGGGAGAACCTGTACATGAAACACAGACAGCTAGCACACAGGTGCAATAGGTAATCGGGAAGGCTAATAGAATGTTGGCCCTTATTTTAAGGGGTTTGAACTATAAGGGCAGGGAAGTCTTACTGCAATCGTACAAGATGCTGGTGAGGCCACATCTGGAGAACTGACAGCAGCTTTGGTCTCCTTATTTAGAAACATAGAAAATAGGTGGAGTATGCCATTCGGCCCTTTGAGCCTCACCACCATTTAAGAAAAGATGTTATTTCACTGGATGCAGTTTAGAGAAGGTTCAATAGGATGATCCCTGGTATTGCTGTACTTGAAAATGGGAATTTCAACTTATTTGATTACCATTCATGCACATCAGACACTACATGAACTACAAGAACTTTCAACTTTGAGTTCTTTTTCCAGTTCATACTTTTCTACAAAAATCCACTTGGGAAACAGAAAACATAAATGAGGTCTCAGCGAAGGTATTTTGAAACAATGTTGAAAATATGCAAAAGAAACAGCAGAGAAATGACTGGTTCCTGCGGCATCCAATAATCTGGTCACTGCTTTCAGAGATCTTTCCCTGAAAAAGTGTGATTGGAGACAGGAGCTGCATGTGGCCAGTTTTATGGCCAGAGAGTTTGATAAATGGATACAAATGATCGAGGAGTGTACATTATTTTGATTAGATGATCTGCTTAGACCCAAAATAACGTGAAACTCTTCTAGGCCGCGTGTTTAGTTTTTTCTCAAATTACAGGCCTCCCTGGATACAGTAGGAGAGAACATTTGATATCTAATGACTCTTCAGTGCTCCTTTCTTGGAAGTGTGGTCAGTTTCATCATTGGGCACTTGTGAATGTTACATCAGTACCTGCGCATTTAAAGCCTGTGGGTAGTATTTGGAGGACTGTGGGCATTAAGGCTCTTATGTTTTATTTCTGGAATTGCAACCAGACATCAAACTTTCTATAGGTAAACAGGAACTACTTCAAGCACATTTTGCCCATAGCACCATTCACCCCAATGTAGCACACAATACATAATATGTCAGATGCCAGAACCTGCTATGTTGTAAAAACAAGTTACTATAAGATTCCAGAAGTAAGCACTGCTTAGAAGCCCCACTGCATGTGAACTGAGTGGAGGCTGGAACAATGTGACTACAACACCCCACAGAATTGAGTCTCAAATGGAGTGATATGGCGAGTCCTTTGCTGAAGTCAGGAATTTGCCGCAGGAAAGGAGACTATGAATGAAGTTAGGGTTGGCCACAGTGTCTCTCAAATATTAACATAGGTCGAAGCCTAGCAGTGAACTAACAACAGCTTTCTGCAGAGAAAAAATGGGTGAAAGAGGAAAGTATTGAAGAAAAAAAACACAGCTGTCCTTGTCCAATAGATCCCAGATACAGAGTCGCTTCAAACGGAGCACCCACCGATTTGTACCTACCTCCCGTCATTTGTGCTTTGAACAGTGGATCAGAGGAACAGTTTGGCTTTCCTCTGATCCCACGACTGTTCGGGATGGATGACGACGATCCCCAAATAGCTGAATAGCAAGTAAAGCTCCGGTGCTGCACAGCTTCAATCAGAGAGGTCAGCACTAGCTTCAGTGCAGGCTCACAGCTTCAGCATCTGCTCCTTTGTAAGTACTAAGTACCATGATCAGCTGAGCGTGTAAAGTCAGCAGTTCCAGATTTATTGACATTTACTCGTTGGCTAGTGTGGCAATTTGTGTCTTTTTTAATGGTTGGAAATATTCTACATAGTCTGAAGGAGATATTGGCATTTGAAAGTCTGGATTTTTTTTTCAATCTTAGTACTTTAGTATGAACGACGTACTACCAACGCATGGGGGAGGGGGTTAATATTTTATTACCTGAGAAACAGTGTTATTGCAGTTTTGATGTGTCCAGTATTATGTTGAAGGAGGGACAAGGTCAAACATGTCAAAATAGGTTTAGTTTGCTCAGCCCAGTCTTTATTGATTTCAGAGTTGCAAGTCATCTTCTGTCTCAGGCACCTGCTGGGGAAGGCTGGGGAGATTTGTAATACTTTAAATTGCAATCAATTACATTGAAATCAGCCCAAATGATATATGACATCATAAGAGGCCTTATAATCAATATTCAAAATTTGCAGCCCTGGTGTGATCAGATTTAGTCATTCTTATTTGCACAGAAACTGGCAAAGGAAACATTGGAAGCTGCTGGCAAACAGCAATGGTATCAGAACCTGAATATCATTCTATGCTGGGTCAGCACACGTGCTAGCTCAGCTGGCACTACCGATCTTGAATGTTTATCTGGTTGATAATTAAAGGGGCAGATAGTAAACACTTCAGGGAGAAAGGATCAGAAGGTTTTATTGAGAAGGTGAGGTAAAGAATGGTGGGAAAAGGCTTGTCTGGAGAATAAACACCAGCATGTACACATTTAGCCAAGTAGCCTATTTTTCTGCTTTACATTACGTAATTCTGTGTTGTCATTGCCTTGTCTGAAATCTGAAATTCCACAGGCTGACTCCCACGTCTTGGTGAGCTGTGTAAAAGTTATCAGCAATGTCTGAAAGTACTAAGCTACCAGTAAATACAAGTCATTCAGGATGAGTCACACATTACACCCCACACTGATGTCTGAGCACCACTTCCTGCCCCTCTGTTGTTCTTAAGCAATATAATCCCAGGGACAATCCATCCAAAACAACCACACACTGAACTAACACAAGCCAGGTCACGTCCTGAGAGCATCGGCTGCCTAATTGGCAATATCTCGGTAATACTCAACAAACATATTGTAAAAAAAGTGATTAAAAAAAAGCGAAGACTCTGAGGGGCAGAATATCCATTAACATCAGCCACAAGCAAACATGTTCAGTTACCTGAAACAAATATTTGTCCATGATCAAGGCCAACTGAAGAAAATGCAAGAAATTTGCAGATTGCACTGCATTTAAAAGAGGAGCTGGGTTAACAGATGAGATGAGAGCCTTCATTAACGTGTTAAATGTCCTTTAGCTTACTTTCTGCTCTCATTTCAGATTTTCAGCATTCTCAAGTTTTAAATTGTTCTACCTATTCTTGGACTTCTGCAAAATTCATCCAAATAGTGCTCTTGAATTTTGCTCTAAATTGAAAATTTGGAATGTTATCACCACTGATATTCATAAATTATTAGATACTGAGAATATGTAACAACCTGACCATCCTCAGTCACAACTGGGAGCAGAATTGCACATAAACCCAGACACAATGAAAGCATTGCAAATGCCTTACAGAATATATACTACAAACATTAAAATTTATTCTCAAGAATTAAAAAGCAATTATTTGAACTTGAGTACACGCCATCTGAACCTCCACGTTGGGTCCAGAGTGCAGGCAAGAAGTCTGCATCAACAAAACATTTCTGACATCCTGAAGACATGCCAAAATGCTGCACAAACAATGATGGATTTGTGAGGTGCAAGAGTCAATTTGTGAACAGCAGGATCCTACAGTCAGTAAATGACAACTACCTGCATTTCTATTCCTCTTTTAACACAAGGAAAAATGTCCAAATGCACTTTTCAAAAGAGTAATTAGACAGATAAAATATATTGGCAAAAGGAGGCCATTTTAGAAGGCAAGGCAGAAAGCGTTAGGGCAAATAGCCATGGAAATGTGTAAGGGATCAGAGTTTGATTCTGTCTTGGAACAAGAAGTTACAGAGATGGGGAAAAGCGAGGCAATGCAGGGATCTGAAAACGAGGGCGAGAAATTAAAATTGGAGGTACAGGGTTCAGCAGTCTATGTAGGAAATGAGAAGTGTGATGGATGAATGGAAACTATGTGGGTTTAGACAGAGCATTGTAGGTTTGAGTCAGCTGACATCTGTGAAGAATGGAAGATGAAAGACTGGCCAGAAAGAGATCAGAATTGTCTCAGCTGGAATTGAAAAAAGCACAAATGAAAATTTCAGTAATGGATTAAGGCAAGCTGAGGCTGGTGAAATTAAGTGGAAATAGATGCTCTTTGTAGTGGAGAAGATTCTTGGTAGCACGGAAATTGAATGTTTCTAAAAAGAGACATCGTGCAAGCAAGTATTTCATCTTACGCTTATCAGGACTGAACAGCAAGAAAACCAATTTAGGAAGGAAGCAATAATTTAGACAGCACAACAGAAAGGTGCTGATTAGACAGACTGAGTTGGCAGCTAAATATCCATTCTTTTTCGGTTCTGGACTTTGAGGTTTTAGAGACGGTGTAGAAGAAATTTCCTAGAGTACTATCAGATACATGGAGAGACTGCAGAAGTTGGAGTTGTCTTCCATTGAGCAGGAGAGGTGGAGAGAAAATTTGATACATGTGTTCAAAGTCATGAATCATTTCATAGAGTAAGCAAGGAGAAACAGATGGATCAGCAATTTGATGAAACAGATTTAAGGTGTTTGTGTTGCATTTGGCTCTTTGCCAATTTTAAGACAGTCAGTTGGTGATCATTTGGAATACCGTGCTTGAAAGATTCAATAGTTACCCTGAAAAGTGCATTGGATAGTTACTGAACAGCAAAATTTACAAAGCTATGGGAAAAGAGAAAATGAATGACAATAACTGGACAGCTCTATTAAGGAAGTGGCACAGGCACAACGGACCAAGTGATCTCCTTCTGTGCCATGTGGCATATAGAAACCATCTGACCTTTGGTAAAATTGTTGCCTTTATCTCACTCTTGAGACTTTGTTATTCTCTGTGGAGAGACAGAGTGCCTTTATTAGTCTTACAGTACAAACTTTGGCTGCATGGACAAATGAACAGTTTGATTTGATGCCACAAAACAGCCTTTGATCTCACTCAGTTTTATGCAGCAGCAAAGATCAAAGAGAGAGAGAAACTTGGCAGTTCTCCTGTACAATTGCCTTACTTCAGCCAAATGATTTAGTGGTGTGTAGAACAATGTTACAGATTCAGGACTGGCAACTGGAGTGAGTTTGTAAGAGTATTAAGGAGTTTTAAGAATTCTCTTTTTGTCTCAACAGGTACGTGCCACCAGGAAACAACTTGGCCACCAAGTTTTCAAAACACTTTTTGCTGTAATTAAACCTTCCAAACTTACAGTAGGAAAGTTGTGGGGTGATCAGAAAATGTCTATCAGAACATCCATCCACTTCAAAACTGGGACTGCAGGAAAGAGCAAGAAGACGAAACTGCGGGACGTCCTGTCAGCAGACATGATTAGCCCTCCGCTTGGGGATTTTTGCCACAGATCGCACATTGGCAAGAGTGGAGAGAGTGACACATTTGGCGACATGTCTTTCCTGCAGGGTCAGCACGATCTCCTGTCAAGCTTGAGTACATCAAAAGACCTAGAGGGTGGGGGACCCCCAAAACCCCCTCGTCTACACCTGAAAGAGTCTCAGAATCTGGCTCATAACGCATCAGTCGATCCCATGACAGCCACTATCAAGACTACAAGTAATCAACCAATTGCTGACTCAACCACCCTCCAACACAACCCATCAGGGGGCTCGCTGGAAGAACTACCAGATGTTCAGAAAGCCAATGAGAATCAGCAACAAACTGAAGATTTAAATGAACAACAGTGCCCAACTGAGACTAACGTTTATGACTCTCCGGTGGACTCCATGTTTTCATTTAAGATAGATTTGGGACCTTCAATACTGGAAGATATTCTCAAAGTTATGGATAATTATATATCCTAAGACTTCACATTAGTCATTTTGTTAGCTGCTGAAGAATGGCGGCAAATTACAAAATCTTTGGACATTAGGCACAATAACGCCAACTTTCATTTGGAAGGCTAATGGCACCCTCACGCATCGAGTTGTCAAGGGAAGAAAGATGCATTATTAATTGTGTACATTTAGTAATAAGCAAGGCTGGAAAATTGTAAGTAAACAGAGAACAGTATCACATACACATCAAAGCAAACATTGTAATGCCTATTATCAATTGATTTCTAAAACAAAGGGCTAAGGGGGAATCGCGCAGAAACGAGGTGCTTGCCAAGCTTACGCTGCTTGAGGGTCATCTGCATGGAGGCTTGCAAAGCTTTTCGAACCAACGCAAGCACTTTTAGTGCATTGTGATCCATATCTGATGCTCCTCAATTTCCCACTCCCCGCCAAAAGGTGACAGCTTATCATTCCCAAGCCTCTGGAATTTAGCAAGAAACAGCACCGAACATAGACAGGAACCTTCATTCTCCAAATTACTCCTCCTTCCACTTGAACCATTTTGCTAACAGCAGAACCAATGTAAGTATGGGAGAAGCCCATTCAACCCCAACTACTGAATCAGACCACGACTGACTGGCATAACTCCACTTACCAATCTTAGGTCTTCTCAACCTTAACATCCTGCACAACAAAAGGCTGTCAACCTGAGACTGGATCTCCGGCTTCAATGGCTTTCTTTGAGATGGAAGGGGATAAGGAAGGTGGAAGTTGCAGATTTGCACTCCCTCTGCATGAAAAAAATGCTTCCTGACATCACCTTTGAACAACCAAGTTCCAATTTCCACTTTATTTATAGGGACTGTTTTTCCAGATTCCCCAAACAGATATGAAATAGTCAGCTCAATTACACCACTGTTTAATATTCCAAGCTCTCACATCCAACCTATACAGCCTGTTCTAATAATTTAACCTTTAAAATTGAACAGTGCACGTTTGTTAAGGAAAATCACATTCTGTTATCTGCTGCCACAGTGCACTGGTGTAGTCAACACAAATAACAGAATGTGATTTTCCTTAACATTTCCTTTACCTGAACAATCTTACCGTGAGAGGAGTCTTGAAAATTTAGTTTATTCCAGCACTCAGTCTTTTGGCAAGGGTGATAGAATATTCCGGATTTCTACCAACCTTTATGTGAACAGATTCTTCTCAATCCCACTCTAGGATGGGATAACTCCCTTTGGATTAGGGAACATCAGAATTTATGGACTTAAAGGAGCCAAAATCCACCTTTTTTGTCTCTTATTATCCTAATGCATACAGTAACAATGGAGTCATTGACCTGAGTACTCAATCTATCATTAAGACAAAGGCACATGATTAGGAACCCTAGTGGTGGCAAACATTGGAAATTATCAGTCAATTGACACCTGCAGTACAGTTGTTATTGCTCAGATTGCTTACATTCCCAAAATATCACTTACCAAAACAAAATCTAGTTATTCTTCCTGCTTTGATCTCCCTTGGAGCAGAATGCACAGATTGATCACTCACTCACCGAAATCTTTCTAAAAATTAGTTCTATATCTACCCCTTTCAATGTAGACTCTTCCTCTGGTTCTCCAATTCTGAACAAGATGGAACATACTCTGGGTTTATCTACAGCCTTTGTAGTCCTAAATCTTGCACTGAGAATATGGCTAATTCACACAATACAATCCTTCTGGCTCCTCAAATCATTCTGGATTCTGTTTTTTCATAATATTTCAATCTCTGCAATAGTCCTTATGTACTGCAGTGACAGACCCACACATAACGTTCCAAGCACAATTGCAAAGATTTAAAAAAATCGCAAGACATTTCAGCATTATTGCAATAATTTCATTTTTCCAAGCAAACACAGAAATCACTTTCACTTTTCATGCATATTACTTTCCTTCTATATAAATAAGATTCCCTGGATTCTTTTGTCCCCATGCAGCCCTTTTCACATCCCAACAATTAATTTATCTGGCACTTGTTTGCCCAATTTCTCGAATAGGTTATTGCATTCAGCTTGGTTTCTACTAGTTCATTAACTTTGTATTACCTGCTAGATTTAAGAACATAACAACAACAGCAAGAGTAGGCAGTTCAGCCCCTTGAACCTGCTCCATTTGATATGATCATAGCTGATCTCATCCCAAACTCAACTCCACTTTCCTGCCTGCTCTTCATAACGCTCCAATCTATTACTAATTAAAAATCTGTCTCCTCCTTAAATTTACTCAAAATCCCAGCATCCACCACACTGTGGTGTAGTGAATTCCACACATTCACAACCCTTTGAAAGAAATTATCTATCCTCATTAGTGTTTTAAATCTGGTCCCCCTTATCCTAAAACTATGATCTCTTGTTCTAGAAGTTTTTAGAGGTTCTAGAGGTTTAACCATCGTATTTGCGACTTGTGGCTCTAGATCATTTGTAGACAATAAACAAAAAAAATTCCCAAAACAAATCACTGTTGATTCCCCCATGAAAGGAAGCAGCTTCTCTGTATTCGCAATACTTTTATCATTTTAAATTCAAGTTAATTTGAGAAGGGGTGATTTGTAATAGCCATGAATCATACATTTCATACTTATTTAAATACTCTTCATAATTCAAATATAGTTTAACCTTCATAATGTTTCATTTGGCTTTGTGTCAAAATACAAGTGTTAAAAATAATGACACACACCTTTGCCACTGAAATTTTGGTGAAGCATTCATCTCAGACTGTATTCACTGTGAGAAACATTCAACACAGCAGCTACAGGTTATATCACCCTAAACTTGTCTACTATATGTGTACCTGCTTATAAAAATTGAGAACAATTGTTTGCCAAATCGAAGCCCATTACACTAAAGGCAGCACAGTGGCAGCAAGGATATGAAATTGGCTAAGGGACAGAAAGCAGAGAATATTGTGAACAGTTGCTCTTCAGAACAGAGTTGATCCCCCACTGCACTTTGATATACAATAAGCTGGTCATCACTTCAAAGTTGGTAAATGACAGAAAATTTGAAAACGTGGTAAACAGCAAAATGAGTAGCTGACTTCAGGAGCACACAGACAAGGTGGTGAAATGGACCAAAATGGGATGAAATTCGACTCAGAGAATTGAAGCAGAGGCAATTTAAACAAATTTTATAGCAGGTGGAGGAACAGAGACACCTGGGGTTTAAGTGAAGATATCTTTGAAGATGACAGTACATGTTGAGGTGGTTGTTAAAAATGGTGTATGGAATCTTTGGTTTTATGAGTAGAAGTACACAGAACACAAAAACTAGGAAGATTTGGTAAGCCTTCATAAATCACTGTTAAGATCCTATCTAGAGGGTGTGGCCAAATTCAGCCACCACAGTTTTGGAAGGATATCAAAGATGCAGAGAAAATTGGCCAGCATATTATTAGAGATGAGGGAACTCAGTTCACAGACAGACTAAAGAAGTTGGTGTTGTTTTCCTTAGAGAGAACAGGGTAAGGGAAGACTTAACACAGCTATTCTTTGAATAGAGTAAATAAGGGGAAGGGAATGGTAACTGAGGGTCACAGGCTTAAGGAAATTGGCAAGAGCGGCAAAGGTGAGATGAGGAGTTTTTTTAATGCAGCAAGTTATGATGATCTGGAATGCACTACTTAACAGGGTGGAAGAAACCAGTTGAGTGTAACTATCAAAAGTGAACTGCATAAACATTTGCAAGTAGAGAAAACTGCAACATAATGGAAGAAAAAGAAACTGAGGAATGAAACCAGTTGGATGGCTTGTTCAAGCAGCTGGCTCCATTACACTGGGACAAATGGTATGATGAAATCTATGGTTCAATTAAGTATTCAAAAAGACAAGCAGGGCAGCGCGAATGCTTTCTTCCGACTTGTACATTTGGTATGTAAAGTTTTGTGTTGCTTCACAATGAGACAGAGGTGTGGTTTCATCTGAGCTCCCGCACTACTTTAAACCAATAAACCTTATTGTAGTATTTGAAATATTTTCTCCTCTTCACTTTTGAAGTTGTATATAAATTACATTTATGTAAGGTGGCAGTACCTTTGATGAAAAATATTTTGATTCATTCATGTATAAAGTCTATCTGGATTTAGATGCTGTGCTAATCTTCATGAAGTTACAAATAAACACAACTAATACTTTAGTCAGAACCACACTGGGTGTGTAACATACAAGAGTCACAGATTTACATCTATGGAATCTCACCATCAACATTCTTGGTCACTCCCTGAAAAGCAAGAGGGACCTAGAAGACACTACACATCCTTTATGAGACTACAATTTATTTACATTACACAGGTTTCCAAAAATCTAAAGCGAAAGAACTTTTATAATAAATAGTGAGGAGATTTGTGATCAGTGATTTTGAACAAGGAAGACGCATCACCAAAGTGAAACTGAATTAAAGCATTTAACAGTGTCAAACAGCAGTATAAAATCCAGTGAGGAAGATGTACTCTTAAAATGAGCAGGTCAAAAAGCTTTACAACCCAGACACAACGGAATTGAAAAGGAAAGCATGAAACCATCATAATCTATCCTCCAGAAACCCTAAATGAAGAACAAAAGCACACACACTAAAGACAGAAGTTTAAAAGTTTTGGGGTAAAAAGTGCTTTACTTCACGATAGTGGACACAGAGTATTATACAGATGTGTTAGGACAATGACGGGACTGGGAACTCCGAGGAAGGAATGTTAAGATTGGGAGTCAGTGCAAGGAGTGAAATGGAAGAATGTCCATTTTAAAATCCAGCCAGGTTTCTCAAGGTCTCACAAGCTTAATGCACTCATTAGGTGTCTTATAAGTGCTGGAAGTATAGATCTGACTTCTCAAGCCATTATAGCACTCAGTTCTGATAATATTGAACAGACAATCTCATAAATAAAACTGCTGATGGTACTTGCACGTTGGTATCAGTTCTCACACTTGTAAAAGTTCAGTCAAGAAGTATTTTTGGAGCAAGTGCAGAGATAGTTTTTGTTCTCCATGGATTAAATAAATGCTTGGGCTGAAAGAGCTGAAGTAAATGTGCCTGGATCCAACATTCCAACATTCTCCAATTTACCTTAGGAGGAAAAGTCCAAACTAAATTACTGAAAGGCAATGGAAACAATACTGACCCACTTTCACTATCCAGCAGAGATCACTGAATTATCATCAGAAATGTGTGTGCTGGCTGATTTTCCCACCTCTGTCATTGATTTGGATGTATATGCACATGGAATAAAGGCAGCTAAATGGTGTTGTGGTATTATTTAGTATGACTAATAATTTGCAGAGCAGGCAGGAAATCTGTTCTTACATACCAGATACATACCTAATCTGTTCTTACATTCGTTAGGCTAGGACACAGAAGCCTAATGGCTTCTTCAAAGATTTTCTTACTTTGCTATTTCAGATAGGAGAGCATTCTACGCCGCTAAGTTGGTGGTAATGATACTCAGTTATGACAATGCAATATAAAGAAGACTGTACATTTGGTCAGGATCCAGAATATTAGTTTTTCTCGAATTAAGATGACAATTTGCTTATCTGTGGGTGGTGAGGTTCAATGGGAACATTTCAAAAAGAAATGATGTGCGTTTGTTGAATTTTTGTTTCTAGAAATACAGAGCAATCAGAGGTGTCCTTTTTTCTAATGATGAATCAGCTACTGACAGCCCTTCAGCACATGACCTCTGCAGCTTTCCACAATGAGCTTGACGTAGCGAAAACTGAGAGGCTATTTAAGCATAGCAAAATTCAGAGATAATAAGGTGTAGAGCTGGATGAACACAGCAGGCCAAGCAGCATCAGAGGAGCAGGAAGGCTGACATTTCGGGCCTAGACCCTTCTTCAGAAATGGGGGAAGAGGAAGGAGGTTCTGAAATAAATAGGGAGAGAGGAGAGGCGGATAGAAGATGGATAGAGGAAAAGATAGGTGGAGAGGAGACAGACAGGTCAAAGAGGCGGGGATGGAGCCAGTAAAGGTGAGTGTAGGTGGGGAGTTTGGGAGGACATAGGTCAGTCCAGGGAGGACGGACAGGTCAAGAGGGTGGGATGAGGTTGGTAGATAGGGGATGGGGGTAGGGCTTGAGGTGGGAGGAGGGGATAGGTGGGAGGAAGGACAGGTTAGGGAGGCGGGGATGAGCGGGGCTGGTTTTGGGATGTGGTAGGGGGAGGGGAGATTTTGAAGCTTGTAAAGTCCACATTGATACCATTGGGCTGCAGGGTTCCCAAGCGGAATATGAGTTGCTGTTCCTGCAACCTTCGGGTGGCATCGTTGTGGCACTGCAGGAGGCCCATGATGGACATGTCGTCTGAGGAATGGGAGGGGGAGTTGAAATGGTTCGCGACTGGGAGGTGCAGTTGTTTAGCGCGAACCTAGCATAGGTGTTCTGCAAAGTGGTCCCCAAGCCTCCGCTTGGTTTCC
>JAHRHZ010000283.1:5448427-5478416 GCA_024137785.1 Ginglymostoma cirratum | reverse complement strand
GGAAACCAAGCGGAGGCTTGGGGACCACTTTGCAGAACACCTATGCTAGGTTCGCGCTAAACAACTGCACCTCCCAGTCGCGAACCATTTCAACTCCCCCTCCCATTCCTCAGACGACATGTCCATCCTGGGCCTCCTGCAGTGCCACTACGATGCCACCCGAAGGTTGCAGGAACAGCAAATCATATTCAGCCTGGGAACCCTGCAGCCCAATGGTATCAATGTGGACTTCACAAGCTTCAAAACCTTCCCTCCCCCTACCGCATCCCAAAACCAGCCCCGCTCATCCCCGCCTCCCTAACCTGTCCTTCCTCCCACCTCAAGCCCTACCCCAATCTCCTACCTGCCAACCTCATCCCCTTGACCTGTCCATCCTCCCTCGACTGACCTATCTCCTCCCTAACTCCCCACCTACACTCACCTTTACTGGCTCCATCCCCGTCTCTTTGACCTGTCTGTCTCCTCTCCACCTATCTTTTCCTCTATCCATCTTCTATCCGCCTCCCCAAGTTAGCATTCTTGCAAGCCAACTCCAACACGCCAGCGGAGAACTGCTAATTCAGCATGGAGCAGGAATGAAGAGAGAGATAACATAAGTTCAGGAAACCAGAATGTAGAAATAGTCTGGCTAGAGACGAGGAATGACAAAGGTAAGAAGTCACTGGTAGGCCCCTAACAGTGACTACACAATAGGATGGGGTATTATAGAAGAAATAATACAAGTTTCTAAAAAGAGTACAGCGATTATCACAGGAGATTTTCAAATAAATATAAACTGCAAAAATCCAATTGATAGATGACAAATTCATAGAATATTTTTGGGCAAGTTGCTAAGAACAGCATCTTGTGGCACAACCAGAGAGCAAGCTGTACTGCATCTGGTATTGATCAAAAAGATTGCATTAATTGATGAATTCATAGTGAAAGTGCCCCTCAGCGGTTGTATGATTGAATTTTACAGACAGTTTCAGGTAGAGAAAAGTAGATACAAAACTAAGACTTTAAGCTTAAGTAAGAACAACATGAGAGCATAAAAGCAGAGCTTCCACAAGTGAACTTGCAACTTACATTAACAGGCAAGTCAAGAGAGCCACACTGGCAGACTTTTCAAGGAGATACTTCAGAATGAACAGAGTTGATCCAACAACAAAGAAAAATTTTAAGGAGAGGATGCACTCTCTATTGTTAACTAAGAAGTTAACTATCATTTTAAACTTGAGGAAAAAGCAGACAGTTGTGCAAAGATGGGTGGCAGGTCAAATGACTGAACAGAATGTGAAAGACAGCAAAGAATGACTCAAAGGTTAAAAATTAATAAGGAGTAAAAATTAGAGTATGAGAGAAAGCTGACTAAAAGTACAAAGATGAATATATATTTAATAAAGGAAAGGGGTAATAAAGTGAGACTTCTTTTTAATGAAGTCTGGAGAATTAAAATGGCAAGTAAGAAGATGGCAAATGAATTGAATAGGTATTTTGCATCTGTCTTCACTTTAAATGATACAAGTGACATCTCAGTAACATCCCAGAAGTCATAATGAGGCTACAAAAGAATGAAAATATAATTGAGTGAGTGAGCGAAGATTTGGCAAATGAAATATAATGTAGGAAAATATGAATTTGTCTATTTTGGCAGGAAGCTGCAGAAATAGCTGTAAATCTACCAGGGAAGTAGCACTTAGCAAACTGTTGAGAACAGTGGGTCAAAATGTCTGCAGTTCCTGATAGTTTTCTTCCTATGGTCTTAAAAGAAGTGGTTAGTAACTTAGCTGGTGCATTGATTTTAACTTTTCAAAACTGACTTGATTCAGGAAAGGTGTAATTAACATTGAAAAATAGCCAAAATAATGCATTCAAAAAAAAGAGATACTGAAAAGTAAGAAGGTATATAGACCAGGTAGCTTAACATGTATCGCAAGTAAAATGTTAGAAGCTAATATTAACTTCAATATAATGAGTCAGAGTCAACATGATTTTGTGAAAGGGAGATGTGTTGAATCAATTTATTGGAGTTCTGTGAAGGAGTAATATGTACCGTCAGGGTACAGTGTACTTAAATTTCAGAAGATATTTATTAAAGTGGCACATTGAAGGTTGCAATGGAAAATAAAAGCTCACGGTATAAACAGTAATATATTAGCATGGACTGAAGCTTGGGTAGCTGACACGGAAGAGAGAAGCGGCATATGTGGACCATTTTCTGGTTGGCAAGATATAATGAGTGGTATACCACAGGGAGCAGTACTGGGGCCTCAACCCTCTACAATATAAATACTTGGAAGAATGAACCAAAGATATGGTTTGCCAATGATACAAATTAGGTTGGAAAGTAAGTTGTGAAGCGGCTGCAAGGAGGTTACAAAAGGATGCAGATAATTGAGTGTGCAAAGATCTGGCAAATGGACTACAATGTGCGAAAATACAGAATTGCCCATTTTGGCAGGAAGTAACATACCCTCTAAGCTGCACGCGCAGCCGTTTCAATTTGTCATGCATGTTAATCAGTACAGGCACTCTGATCACAGCACAGACTTCCAGATATGGAAGTCGCTTCTGTGCATGGGCCTCAGAGGCCCCAGCTTTTGCTAAGAAAATTAGCAGGAACACTGTCAGTAACAATGAAACAGAAGCATACTATGTGAATTGTGAGAGATTGCAGAGCTTGGAGATGCAGAGTGACCTGGGTGTTCACATACATGAATTGCAAAAGGTTAGTGTGCAGATACCGCAAGTAATTGGCAAAGTCAACAGAAGATTATCATTTATTGTGAATGAACTGAATACAAACGAAGGCAAGTACATAGTTATAGAAGGCAATTAAAAATAAACTACATTGCTATGGGTCTGGATCACATATTGGCCACACCAGGTAAGGACAGCTGATTTCCTGCCCAAAAGGTAATTAGTGAACCAGATTAATTTAACAATTACTGAAACTAGCTTTGTATTTATAACTAAATTTAAATTCCATTAACTGCCACAATGAGATTTGAACTCATGCCACCAGAGAATGAACTGGGGCTTCTAGATTATTAATCCAATGCCATTACCACCATGCCACCATCTATACCTATTATGGTTGTGTTGAATAGTGGGGTGCTAATACAACGGTATTTTTCTGATATTTATTGTGTAGCATAAGATTACATTTAACATATATTACCAGCAGTACTTTCGAAAATACTAGCTTGTGAAACTAAAGGGGAGAATTATTAGAGACACAGAGGTCATGATGCCCAAAACTAGCATCAACAATTCATCTGCCGTCAAACGCACCCTATTATCAGTATGTTGGCTTTGAAAATAAACTTAGAAAGCATGATAAATCACAAATGAAGGCAGGCAAGGGGATGATGATCAACATCATGAGTGGCTACACCATGGCCACTGGCCAAAAGGGTTCAGACAACTGACTGACACAAAGAAATGAGATAGCAATAATTGCCAGGCTCGGAGAGAGATGTAGTCAGGATAGGAGGCACCTGGGGAAGCCTGGAGGCCAATTCCACACTGGAATAACTGCGCTGGGGCCTAGGAAGATAGAGAAGCTGGGAAAGCCGCACAGGGACTAAGAAAATTATGGAGCCAGATTCCATGCTGGAATATTTGTGCTGGGGCAAGATCAAATCTGCTCTGGAGGATCCATATAGGGACCAAGGAAACAGTAGACTCGGAGCAGAGCGAAGTTTCTCCTAGACAGCAGTTTTCAGCAAGCAGACCTTATAGGCAGCAGTCTTCATTCAGCAATCTTCATCAAGTAGATGGAAGATGGACCAAAAGGAGAGGTGGAAGGCCCAGAGAAGAGTTCCCTAACAACTCGCTGGAGAAAAAGATGTCATCTCCACCACTTTAACGAGACCAAAACTTTCTGTGTCAACAGCCTGTTTGTCTCCTGGTATCAGTGAACTGTCCCCAGTTGTTACAGTTATATACTGTCTCATATTTAAACTACTGCTGCTTAACAACCTCAATAAACTACCAGAAAATTACTTACACATCCTTGACTGCTGAATTGTGATCACAAAGCCCAAAAACAGCAGTTATAAGCAATACTGAACCATCCATTATGGTGCTATCATCCCAACAAAAATTATGTTTTCAGAGACATTTTTGTTGAGCATAATTCTCTTCTTCGTAAGCTTGTGTTCTTTGGCTATTCATAACACCTCGGGTTCTAACATTTAACTTGATTAAATTTGTGATTAGCTTGGTGTCTATTTTACTTATAGGTGGGCTCAATACTCAAAACTCGGTGCAATCACTTACAATACTGTTGCTGAGATTATAGCGCAGCGTGAAAATCTTACGCAATTCCCACTTATATTGCAAAAAAAAACCCATCAACTTGACACCTTTCAACTTGACTTTTTGAAGACAGCAGTGTCTCAGATACTCTTTATGACAGTGAAGCACTTCTGTTTATAGATCTACTGGTGCCAGGGACAGGAGGTTAGAATATTACGGCACATAGGTAAAGTAATGGCTCAAAGTTTTCTTTTCCACGGCAAATTGGTCTTACTGAACTAAACAAGGTTGTTGAGAAGGTTTACTTAACCTGCTGTGAAATAGTTTAATTTACAGAGAGACGGAAGTATCTCATTACACAATCTAAGGATCCAAAAAGTTTGTACATCTGGCATATACTTAGCAGACCACGTTTCAGACAATATACTTGGTTGTAGTTTGATCTAAACGGCGTAACACCTACTGCAAGTCCTGAGGGACCTCAGAGCCTGCCACAGCACACTGAGGACCTCTACTGGTGGATAAGCTGTCACTGCGGCAGAGCACTCAAATTTCTAGTATTTTCTGGTCCGACCCAGTAATTTCGGAAGAAGGGTCTAGGCCCGAAACGTCAGCTTTCCTGCTCCTCTGATGCTGCCTGGCCTGCTGTGTTCATCCAGCTCTACACCTTGTTATCTCAGATTCTCCAGCATCTGCAGTTCCTACTATCTCCAGTAATTAAGCATTTGTGTGCCAGTACACAGAAACTCAGGTACAAAGATTGTTTCTCCCACACATGTAACTTGCTCTCCCCCCACCATGTGTATCAAGGAAACGGGACCACAGTTTCCAACAGCAGTGAAAGTTGAGGCATTGAACACTGTTGCATTTTAGGATCCGTCGGAAGCCCTGACTCACGTACCTGCTCCAATAGACTGATCTGCACTGGCCAGGCTCCCATAAGTCTCCTACACCGATCTCAGGGTCAGAGTCCTGGATACATGCTATTTACCTTGAATACTTACTGTGGAAGCATTACACTGTTTAATCTCTGCTATACCTCAGTGATTCACAGATTAATTCAACCATTCACCCTGCACATAGACTGTGACACCTCCAAACATCTCTCACCCACACATCTACGTACCCTGAACCCCACATTGTCATATCTCAATCCTAATCCTCAACTTAGCCCCCAAACAGAGTATCCAACCCAGGCAACCCCCAACATAATGACCTCCCACTGAAAACCTCTGAATACGTTAAACACTTAGCTGAATGCAGCAGCTGATTTTGTAAATATGGCCCCTGGCCTCTGCATTACTCTTCTTCACCAGTGCTCCCTGTAGGTGGCTGCACTGAGGCATCAAGGGTAGTATTGTTTGGGTAGATTATAACTCCACCCTGTCAACACCGCTCAGGATCTTGTGTATTACTTTTCTAAATTCCAGTGAATACAAACATAGTCTGTCCAACTTTTCTTTAAGGCAACACACCCATTCCAGTTATTGGTCTCGTAACCCTTCTCTGAACTGCTTCCAACATCGCGGCACGGTGGCTCAGTGGTTAGCACGATAGCCTCACAGTGCCAGGGACCCAGGTTCGATTCCAGCCTCGGGCGTCTGTCTGTGTGGAGTTTGCACATTCTCCCTGTGTCTGCGTGGGTTTCCTCTGGGTGCTCTGGTTTCCTCCCACAGTCCAAGGATGTGCAGGTTAGGTGGATTGGCCATGCTAAATTGCTCGTAGTGTTCAGGGAGGTGTAGGTTAGGTGGATTGTTGGGGGGGGTGGGTCTGGGTGGGATGCTCTGAGGTTCGGTGTGGACTTGTTGGGCCGAAGGGCCTGTTTCCACACTGTAGGGATTCTATATTTACACCTTTCCTTAAATGAGAAGACCAATACTGTACACAGTATGCCAGATGTGGTTTTACCAATTTCGTGCGTATCGTGAAGCATCAGTTCTCTGTTCTGTATTTGATTCCCCTTGAAATAAGCAATTAGATTCTATTGGCTTTTCTAATGACTTACTGTGCCTGCATACAAACTTTCTGCAATTCACTGAGCACTGCAGTCTCTCGCCATTTAAATAATAATCATGTAGTTTATTCTTCTTGCCAAAAACTTCACATTTTTCCACATGGTTCTCCATTTGTCAGATCTTTGACCAGTCACTTGATTCATCTGTATTCTTTTGTAGCCTCCTTATGACCTCTTCACAACTACTATCTCTGTGTCATCAGTAAATTTAGCAAATGTACCTTTGGTCCCTTAATCCAAATCATTTGTATAAATTGTAAAACGTTGAAGCCCAAACACTGATTTCTACGGTTCACCATTTGTTCCAAGTTGCCAACCAGAAAATGACCCATTTCTGCCTACTCTGTTTCCTGTTAGCTAGCCAATCTTCTATCCATGCCAATAGATTACACCCTACATAATGAGGTTTTACTTTCCACAATAAACGTTGAATTGGTGTCTCATCAAATGCCCTCTGGAAATTCAAATACAGTATGACCCTTTATCCACACCATGTTGCTTCCTCAAAGAACGTCGATAAATTGCTTAAACATGATTTCCTTTCACAAAACAATGTTAACCTACTCTGACTCCCTTGAATACTTTTCTAAGTGGCCCATTAAATTGTCTTTAACAATAGCTTCTAACATTTCCTCTGTGACAGATGTGAAGCAATTGCCCTATAGTTGTCTGCTTTCTGTCCATTTTTTTTTGAAGAAAGCAGTTACATTCACTGTTTCCCAATCAAATGGCACCTTCCCCAAATCTTGAGAGATTCTGAAATCGGGTTCCAATTGTACAGTTGCCTGGAATATCTCTTCTAGGCATTTTCTAGGCATTGTCTGGTTCAAAGTCCTGCTAACATTTGTTCTGCAGCTGGTGAATTGATGTGTTACAAATCATTTAATTGCTCACAAAACACTTCAGCTCAAAGATACATAAACCAAACAGTCACCCTTCTCCTCAGCATCTTACAGAATAATGGTGCAAACATTGTACTGGTTTTGCCAGATGACAGCTCACAGTAGGTTTGATGACGCACATTAAACTGAGCACAAAACAGATACAAACTCCCACAGTGAATAAGCCAGTAAAACTATGCATTTAACAGACCTAAGTCAGCCCTAGCTCAGTGGGTAACACATTCTCCTCTCGAGTCAAAAGCTCATCAATTTATGCAAATTAATGTCTGAATCCATGGCGCAAACAGCAGTAGACAAGGGTCAAAGTGATCAACACACAAGCACAGACTTTCACTAATAATGTTGTCATACTGTAAGTGCACAGCACATCACAATTAAGCCACGTACAATGTCTATGCATACCCAGTTCAGAAGTGAGCAATCAGCACTGGGAATCTGGAAAGATCTTCTGCTTAAGTTAGGAACATCAATATCAGATCAAACTGAAAATCAAAATCGGAATCTTCTTACTTGTGTGACTCTGCCTATATTTTGAACAAAGTCTATCACAGACTCACCAGTCTTCCTCCTTTAGGTATCAACTATAGTTCTATGGATAACAGTCTTGCTTCTGAGTTGAAAGGTTACAGGTTCAAATCCCACATTGGAGCATCCAAAGGCTAAGCTCAGTGCAGCGAACTGGAAGGGTTGGTTTTTTTTGTGAATAGAACATTAAACTAAGAGTCCCATCGTTCCTCTCCATTGGATGTAACGGGTTCTATTTCAAGGGACAGGGTGGCACTGGTGTATCAGCTACTCAAATGTCCTTGTCAGCATTTATCCCTTAACCAACATCACAACTGATCATATGGTCACCACCATATGGCTAGTTGTGGGATCTAGCTGTGCAATACTAGATTGCTGGGTTTCCTACATTACAATAATGATTGCCACTCCAAAATAATTTATTGTCAGCAAATCACTTTGGGAGTTTCTCAGGGTATGAAAGGCACTGCATAATACTGTCTTTTAACAATGAACTCTATATCAAGGAGGTAAATGCTAGCCCACTGAGATACCACACATTGGAAATGATCAGGAAAGGGTTTAGGTGACAGGGATTCCATGCAATGAAAGTGAAGAGGGAAGGTTTGACCCAGCGAAATCATGAATAATTTGGGAATACATAAGAAGTGGCCTGGACAACAATGAAATGGAAAGTGATGTGTTTTTCTGAAGGTATATGGAGCTGTCCTTCACAAGTGCACAGCCCCTTTCCAGGAAGGGACGTATAATTCCGGCTCCTCTCAAAGCTTACTAACAACAAAACAACAAACAAGACATTCCTTCTGAATTGGGTTGTAAAAATGGTTCAGGACGCTTAATCACTTTCAGAAAAGAGTTCCAAAAATAACACTGGTCCTTTAGTATTTGTAGAGATGAACGTTGTGTGGCAACTCAAAGTGAATTTAAGCTGGCATGCTTACTGAAACAACTTTCAGCCTTGAGTAAGGAAGCCCATTAAAGTCTTTTCTGCATATAGTTACACTTTGGGATTACTGCCCCATACACCAATGATCCAGTATATTGCATGCTTCATTGCTGAGGAATTCTCTTTGTCAAGCTGTAGGCAGCTGCGGTCTACATGTTCTTTGCTGGATAACTTCAGTTCAGTAGCTGAAAGGGAGCAAACTAGTGGAGATGGTGTTTCAACTGAAACTTGGGCTCATTTTTCTTTGAGCAGATGACTAGCCAAATTATTTTTGACGTCCACTAGCAAATCCATTCTCATTATACGACTCTCATCTGACAAAGCTGAAACTTGGAATACATCAAGGGCTTTCAGAGGAAGGCTGGGATTGTCCATTAAGTGAAACGGAAAAGCTTTATGAGGTTTGGTACATTTTGATTGGCAAATGCAAGAATATCACAAATGCCCCAAAAACAGACAGCAAAGGCCTATTGTTAGAAACTGTCAGATTCCATGACATTCCTTGCCTAAGATTTTAAGAATCCATGTGCGTTTCACATGACAGAAGTCTCTCAACCACCATATCAACTATCTCAGCTCACCAATTCAGCGTATTGATTAATTGGGAATATTGTGTGTCAATTTTATTCTGAAGGAAAAGCTGGGTCATTTGTTTATGCTGCAGCATGGATTCATCTCAGCCTGGACAATGTGTTTTGACAGCTATTTTTATAAACTGGAAACAACACACTCAAACCTTATCTTATACTTGCTGTTTGTCTACCTGGATGAATTTGCCTCCTATTCTAGGACACTAAATCAATTGTAATTCCCTAATTGCTACATCAGTTACTATTAGCTACCTTAGCACTGTCAATAGGGTAGGAATTACGACCTGTATGGTTCAGATATTCACTGCCTTGACAATCTAATGCACTAGGAAACTGTTTCAAATTTCTCAAACTGTCTGTGGTGGTTATACTAACAGTATCGTGTCTGAATTATCAGTTCACCCTAACGAGGTTATAACCCCACAGTGTTTACAACACTTCAAAGTGGCCATCATCATAGATCAGTCACATGAACAGAGAAAATACTCAGCACCTCAGGGCAGCTATTATGAAACATCATGGATGTCTTGGCACACCAGCTCACTTTCTTCCACTGATGGGTTAGCCTAACAGCTGCAATGTGACTGGAGTTTCTCTTTTACAGTTCGTAAAGAAACCTGAAACTCCAAGTGAGATTATGCTCTGTAATCACTTCCAGCCCACAACTGCCCTCTAAAGATTTTATAATGGCACTTGGGAACAATAACGTGCACTGTGGGTATTATATCGAACGGACTCAGTGAAGAATTGAGAACTCTACATGTAGTCACACAGTTATAGTGGAACAAAGGCAAGCTGAAAAGCTTTCTCCTCTGATCCTCTGGCTGCTTAAAAGTAGTTGGTGACATTGACATGTGTGCCCAAAAGGCAAAACCCTTTAGATCCTGCACCTCAGTTTCCAGAAAACAACCAATTTCCTTTTAACCAACAGCTGATAGGCAGATGACAATGACTTGGCAACAGTACCCACTTGGCAACAGCATAATGAGTTTTCCTGCCCTACCCATATGGGCATGGCACATCCTCCAGCTGGCAGGTCCATTCTTAATGCTAATCTGATTGGAAAAGGAAGAGGAGGGATGGCATTCCTTCCAGGCGTAAACATTTGTCGCCAAAAATGAAAAATTGCGAGGCAGACTGTGGTTTATCACTGCTATTTATCCCCTCAGCCCTTATTCCCCAATTTGGTTGATCATACACAACACTTCTCTTAACCCCACTGAGATGCATTTTGTATTTGAGTCTCCGATCTTGCTGATATTAATGGACAGGCAGTTGTTTGTGCTGGATCGCCCTGCTTTTAATTTACTTATGGTCGGTTCATCATCCCATGGAGTTTTCTCTTCAGCTTCTGCCTCCAAGGAAGACATTACTTTCTCAACAACGCCCACGTTTCTCAGGCAAGAACAAAATATTCTTGCTCAACAGGTTCAGTTTGTGGCCTTTGAGTTAGAAGGGTTTATGCACTTGGTCCACTCATGAATGAGCGTGCTCAGGGCTGGCACTTCTCTGCAGCACTGGCTCCTTCTAGACGCCTTCATTTTGGATGCAATTTGAAGTCTGTTTAAACACTCACAAAACATCATGCAAAGAGTGGATGGATGTCCCAGTGTCCTGGTTGGCATTTCTCCCTCAATCGAAACCATCAAGAACAGATTACGACTCATCCTTCTTATTATTCTCTGTGAAATCTTAGTGTGTACGAATTGGCTGTCATGTTTCTTTGACTAACAACCAATTGGAATTCATAGAATCCCTACAATGCAAGTGGACACTGTTTGGCCATTGACTCTGCACTGACTCTCCGAACAGCATCCCACCCATAACCATACGCCACTCCCCCACTCTATCCCCATAACCCCACATTTCCCATGGCTAAACCACCTAACCTACATATCCCTGGACACTGTGGGATAATTTAGCATGCTAACCAACTAACCTCATCTTTGGACTGTGGGAGGAAACCGGACACCCAGTGGAAACCCACACAGACATGAGGAGAGTGTGCAAACTCCACAAAGACAGTCACCCAAGGATGGAATCAAACCTGTGTCCGTGGTGTTGTGAGGCAGCAGTGCTAACCACTTAGCCACCATGCCACCCAAAATCTATAAGGTGGATATCTTATGCATTATAAGCAGTCACAATATAAACACAAGTTGATTCCTTCCATCTTGTCTTTTCTCCTATGTTTTTCTGATGGGTGGTTGCCTGAGTTATTGGTCTCACCTTCCTAGCTTGACTTTGTAGAAGATATGCATGGCCTTCTCAAGACCGCTCCACCACGCAATAAGATTATCAATGAAATATGAACAGACAATGCAGGAGAAAGCTGGTTTGGCAGCATTTGTGGACAGAGAAAGAGTCCAATATGACTTCCCTTCAGAAAATGTTACACTGGACTCGAAATGTTAAATTTTGCAAGATCTGCTGAGTTTCTCCAGCATGTTCTTTCTTTCAGATTTCCAGCATTTGTAGTATTATGATTTTATTAAGATCATGGATGATCGGTCATAGTGTAAACTCCAATTTTCCCTCTGCTCCCATAACATTTGGCTCTCTAGTCTCTCAGAAATCTGTCTAACTCAGCTTTGAATAAATTTAAAGTCCAGGCATCCGCTGTTTTCTTGAGAACAGAATTCCACGAACTAATGACCTGGACACAAAAAAAAAATTCTCGTCTCTTTATGAAAAGAAAGATCTTGTATCCTTAAAGAGATGTTGTATGCTTAAACTGCATTCTTTAGTTCTAGTCTCTCCTACAAGGAGAAACACTAGATCAGAATCTGCTATGTCAATTTCCCTCACTAGTCATTACTGAGACTGAGACCAGCCAACGAGCTGCCTCTGTGCTTCCTGTATAATTTCCTGCCCACCAGTTCAAATGTCCTCAAAGTTCACCCCTTGCCCTCACCCTAAACTCTCTTGTTTTTCTAATATCCACTACGATCACCCACCATATATTCACTGAGTCCTTACTGTCACGGGAGCTGTCTCCTGCTCCTTTGACCTCATTCCCAGAATCTTGCTGAGCACACAGCCCCCTTCCTTGAGCGAGACATTTTCCTGAACTGTAGTTGGAGAGAGTGCTACAGGAATTTTGACGCTGAGGTAGTGAAGAAACGGCAGGATAGTTCCAAGTCATGAAAATGTGCAACTTGGAGGGCAACTTGCCAGTGGTGGTGTTTCCATGCACCTGCTGCCTTTGTCCACTTTGAAAAGTGCTGTCTTGCCCAGTTGTTACTGTGCATCTTACTGATGGTGGACACAGCTGTGATCTGCGAGCTGGTGGTGGAGGGAGTGAAGGCCTCACCAAGCTTTGTCATGGAAACTGTTGAGTTCTGAGGAAGGGTCACCGGACCCAAAACATTAACTCTGATTTCTCATCACGATGCTGCCAGACCTGCTGAGCTTTTCCAGCAATTTCTGCTTGAGTGTTGTCAGAGCTGCGCTCATCCATGCAAGTAGGAAATATTCCATCATCGTCCTGACTTGTGCCTTGTGAACAGTGGACAGGCATTGTGGAGGCAGGAACTGAGTAACTCATTACAAAATTCCCAGTCTCTCAGCCACTCTTATAGCTACTATATCTATATGGCTGGTCCTGTCCTTTGCAATTATCATTCTGTGCAGCAGAAGTAAACTATTTCTCCTTGTCCCTTGACACACTTGACCACATTACCTGCCTCCAACATGTCTCCACTATTGTTCAGGTGTATATAACTGCATTCACCTGGTTCCAGACTTATCCTTCCAGTCACAGCCACAGAATCAAATGTGGCATATCCGTTGAGGACTCTTACCAATTTTTATAAATGCACCATAGAAAGCATTCTGTCCAGATGCATCATGGCTTGGTGTGGCAACTGCTCTGCCCAGGACCGTAAGAATTGTGAATACAGCCCAGTCCATCATGCAAACCAATCTTCCATCATCTGACTCCATCTATACTTCTCAGTGCCTTGGAATAGCAGTTAATGTAATCCGAGACCTCTCCAACCCCAGTTATAATCTGTTTCAACCTCTCCCTTCAGGCAGAAGATACAAAAGCTTAAACACACCTACCAACAGATTCAAGAACAAGTTCTTTTCCTGCTGTTTATTAGGCTTCTAGCTGGACCTTTCAAATCTTAAATTTAATGTTGATCTCGCTTTTTATGCGTTTTCACTGCAGCTGTAATATTGTGTGCCTCTGTTCTATTACTCTTACGCACTTTGTATGGTATGATCTGCATGTAATGTATGCAAAACAAAACTTTTCACTGTACATAAGTATATGTGACAATAATAAATCAAATCATTCAAACTGCAGTGGTTTCTCTTTTCACTTCTCCACCATTACTTTGTGGTGTCTCAAAAGGATTTTTTAAAAATCTCCTCCTATTTCTTACCTAACTGCAACACCTTGGCATTATCATTTGAAAACACAGCAGCAGTTTCCACATGAGTATTGAGAACAAACAGTGCTCCCTCACCAGCACTTCTCTGAAACCCTCACTGTCTCTAACTTATCACTTTGCTTGTTGACTGAATGAGTTGTTTTCAGTCTCTGCCACAAATTCTGTTTCCAAATTATCAACTCCATCACTCACCACAGCAACTATCTGAGGTTGAACTAGGCTACTTGCAACCTTGGAGATATATGTGGCCCAAAGGTGGGCTTCCAATCATTCATTCATGCCATCACTGAAACCTTTCTTCACTTCTGTTTTAATGCCTGTTTTTCTTTGCTCCTCCCTCAGCTCATCTATTTCTGGAATCCTCATTCATACCTTTGATACCTTGAGATTTAACTGCTTTATATCCATGGTCAACATCTCAGGTTTCATCTCCAAACTGGAGATCATCCAAACCTCTGCTGCTTGCACCCTAACTTGCATCAAGTCCTATTCACCCATCAGTTCTGTGCTCAATGATCACCTTGGCTCCTGTTAAAGGAATGTCTCACTTTTAAAAGTCCGTCCTTGTTTCCAAATCCCTCTATCCTTCTCGGTCATTGTAATATACCAGCCTAACTACCCTCTAGGATATGTGAACTTCTCCAGTTCTGGTCTGATTTAGTTGACAAGGCACTGAGCTGAGGAATTCCTTCCCTAAACCTCTCTACCTCTCTTTCCTCCTTAAAACAATTGTGCAAATCTTGTCCTTCAGTAACACGCTCCTAAAATACTTTCAGACTTTTACTATGTTAAGGTGCTACATGAATACACATTATTGTTGTTTTGCTCTAACCCTCCTTCACCTTGAAAATAAAATCAGTCTCTGCAAAGAGAGTCAAGGGATGAATTAGTTTTATAGAAGTATGTTAAATAATAGTTAGGATATGCTTATGATCTGAAGCAGGACAAGTCTAAACAATGACCAGAACCAAGAACCGACAATCAATCTTAAGCTAGGGCTATTGAAGCCAACTCCCTTCTCAGTAAGTATGGAGTGATGACTGAACTGACACTATAGTGAATGAGCATAATTTGGCAAAGTTGGAAGACAGCAAGAGCTATCCAAAGACCAGCTGCAAAATTCAATAAGGAGCAACATTGTCCTTTGTGCTGGGTCAGGAATACATTTCTAAAATAAAAGGGATGCTGAATAGATAATCAGATATCCCAAACAGAGAACATCTGTGGAAGAAAAACATGTTTAAATCTGAATTTCCAACTCCCACTGTGAGGCTGCTACATTCCCATAATTCACTGACTTGAAGTAGGTCGACCCAAAAAATACAAAATCAATATTAGTTCACGGGCCAGATTTATTTATTTTTTTCAGTGGATGAATGAGCAACTCACAGGGGAGCAATTCTGTTTTAATCTGCCAGCCCATCTGAAGTCGTTGCTACTTCCTATCTAGTTCATGGGTAGACTTGCATTTTTCCCTTGTTTTTACAGCATTCATCTTTCTCTCAATTTCGCTTTACAATGGCTGGCCTCCAGGTTTGCAGCATGTGAAATGCTCGTGAACCTGTAGCAACAGCCTCTGTCGGCTGCTTCCTGCAAAGAAGCCAGCCCTGCTGAGGTACACTAGTCTGAATGTATGTTTTTCCTTTTCCCTTCTCCTAACTCTGTTGGTCTGGTTTTGGGTGAACTGGTAGCTCTTCCACTTTTGGTTCAAATGGACACTCTTCCGACAATGTGACTCAGCAATGCACCCAAAACATGCTCTCTGCACATGCATATCCATGCATTTGCACAATGGTGAACTGCATTAGATAGCGCATGCACAATGCTTTTCACTTTGGTGACTGTTTTAGGAAGTGTCCCTTCAGGTTTGCAGGTTGTGCTAATGTGGGTCATTCAGATGCCTTGTGGGGTTCCAACTTGTGCACTGTGACCTCGTCACACAAACACAAACCTGCCTTCAGTGAAGAGGTGTCATCAGACTTCCATTCAGTGCAATTTCTGAAAGCTGTGTTGGAGGACACCAGCAAGACCGAAATGTTTAAACCTGGAAAGAAGCTGTAAATTAGTTGAGGCTATAGCTTGTTGCAATGTTTCTGGACTAGTAACCGAGAACCTAAGGCTAACGTTCTAGGTCCTTGGTTCAAATGCCAGCCATGATTGAATGGTGGTGCAAACTTGATGGACCAAATGGCCTAATTCTGTTCGTATATTTTATGGGCTCCACCAAGGTCGATGATGGAATTTGAATTCGATAAAAGTTAGCCTTTCAGTTATCATAAAAACCCAAGTAGTTCATTAATACCTTTTAGGGAAGGAAATCTGCCATCCTTACTTTACATGTGATCCACAGCAATGTGATCCTGCCCTCTAGGCAACTAAGGATGAGTGGTATAACTGCTGATCCATTCCATATCACAATTTTAAAAATTTGTTTTATTCAAGCATTTGACCATCTAGTTACTTATTGTGCAAGTCAGCACACTGATTACCCACTACGTACTTAAAAGTATTGAGTTAATCTCACTTGGCAACATACACAGTCCAACTACAGAGGCACAGGTAGCAATCAAAGGCAGAAACTTTACTGACGTCTCACACTATAACCAAAAGATATGGGCCGATGTCGGTACCCAAGTTGTTATGTAGCCACTGGCTTCATACAAGAACAGAGGAAAGGAAATATTGAGGGTGGTGGACAGGAAGGGAAGATGTACCACCATCGAACACTGGTCTTTCTGCTCCTACAGCTTAAGTTACACTCTAGACCTCTACGTGAGATCTTCCTCAGCAATTTGTGTTTTTCTTTTGAGCAATATTACCATTGAACAGATTCTTAATTTGTTCCTGATCAGTATTTGGCATGAAATTGTCAGAGGAAAGAGCATTTTGAACAAATAAGATTGCATTCCAATAATGTTGTAAACTGTTTTATGTTAGTGTCGTGGGAAATGGATGGTGCAATGAATTGTCTCAATGTTGTTGGCTTGAAACCAAATCCACCCTGGCCCAGAAAGAATCTCTCCAACTTGCTGACTGTGAAGTTTTCAAGTGACATTATTTTGACATGGAAAGGTTAGCCACAAGGAACCTAGTTAGGTGGAGAATATCTCCCTTCAAAGATTAAAGATTTTGTTTTCTTGCGTGAGACTCTAGTTTAGGGCAGTAAGGAGGCGGCTGAAAAAATGAAAAGACAGTGAAGAGGAGGCACTTGTCCTAATCGAGTGCCTTACCTGGGTAATAGAGAACTGATGCTCTGTACCCAAAGACTTTAGCCTTTACACTTTCTTGCGGCAGTGCAGAGGAAGCAGGTGGCCTTGACATGCCTTGATGAAAGGCAGTTCAGGCATTTGTCAGTGGGAAAGCTACAGACTCAGCTGGGCCAGCACTCAAACTTGAGAGCGCTTTGAACATCTTCCAGAAACACTATTTTTATTCTTCCTCGAAACGATGAAAACAGCAAATGTATTTCTGAAAGAAAAACAAGGAAATGCAGGGCAACCTTTTCTCATACAAGAACAGAGGAAAGGAAACATTGAGGGTGGTGGACAGGAAGGGAAGATGTACCACCCATCAGTGCTGTCAAGAGATCTTAAAAGGACAATGTTCTTTTCGCTTTCCCTGTTCTCAGGCTGGGTTACTGATGAGAGTACAGATGGAATGCTTTAATGAAGACTGCAGAGGCACTAGTCAATTTATTAATTGAACTTTATTTCAATTAGCTGTGCTCTCATCCAAGCCTGATCCAACCATACAAACCTATGAGTGAGGTTATTTTGAGCATCAAAAAAAGTTTAATTATGATCTAGAAATTTAAAAACCACTGTTTTAAGGTGTTTTTTTTAAATCAACTTGGAAATTGGAAGGATAGGAAGAATATTTTGAAATAGTTCAGGCCCAGACAGAATTGTGAATTTCAGTCTGGGCTTCCATTTCAGAGTGGATAAAAGACAATCCTCAATGTAATCAATTGTTAACTGTGAACTTGTCCAGGAGTAAATGAGGTTTCACTGTCAGTTCATGATGAGGATGTAGATTGGGCATTGAACAGAACAAAGGATAAGTACCACAGGTGACAAAAGGGCCATTTTCAAAGTATCAATGCCTTAAAAGGAACATGACTTGGCTTTTTGGAGGGATGAAGCAAGGGAGGGATTGAGTGAGTAACATACCTGCAATGCTAATTGACTCGAGTGACTTTCATCTTTACAAGTATTTTATCTGTACCTATTTTTAATCTTTGTGTTTATTCTAACAACTGTATCATGGCTTTTCCTTGATAACTTGCAGCAATAGTTGCACAATAAACTAACTTTTGAATTTCTTTAAAACTAAAGCTTTGCTGCTAGCTATTTTAAAATTGGAACACTAACAAAAATGGAGCTAAACAAGCTACATTACTTCATAGGGCATGGACCATGCTGTGGACAAGCCTGATGCTTCTGACAGGTATAGTGTTCATATATTATTGAATTTATCACTTCAAAATGAAGTCTCATTTCAAATGTTGTTTTGCACCTATAGTCTTGAGTGAGAATGATTTAAAAGTCCCTAAGATTTAGCTGCTGTGAAAAGGAGAGTCCACTACTGGCAGTTACTGCATTTTTCTTAGCAGTATGTAAGTTTTAAGGCTGGAAATTTTCAGTAGTTTTATCTTAAACACTTTGTTTTAGAAGTTTTCTGATGTTAAGAACAAACCACTTCCCAAAGATTAAGCTTCCAGCAGCAACATCTTAGTCTGCACTTAAACACTCAATCACAATTCAGGATATTAGAGCCTCCAGCGAGTTATTTAATTGTCCACCACCATTCACGACTGGATGTGGCAGGACTGCAGAGTTAGACCTGGGATTTGATGGTTGTGGAATCGCTTAGCTCTATCATTTGCTTCTTATGTTGTTTGGCATGCTAGTGGTCCTGTTTTTCAGCTTCACCAGGTGACACCTGGTGCAGTTCCTGACATGCCTTCCTGCACTCTCCATTGAACCAGGGTTAGTCCCCTTGCTTGATGATAAAGGTGGGGGGGGGGGGGGTTATGCAAGGCCTTGAGCTTACAGATTGTGTTGGAATACAATTCTGCTGACGATGACCCAAAGTGCCTCATGGATTACCAGTCTTGAGTTAATAGATCTGTTCAAAAGTCTCTCTCATTTAGCACGGTGATAGTGTCCCACAACATAATGACTCACTTGTGTGTGAAAATTCAACATCCTTCTGATATTCTATTACTATGCAAAAATTAGTTTAACTAAATCGCTGTGTAATGATACATATCAGTGAAACATCAATTTATTTCATCTGCAGACAGACTGTGACTTCTAAAATATATGAGAAAATTCTCATATTTATGAGGGATGATGCTTAATTTTACACCCTAGGTTATGCAAGTAAGTACAAGTCCCAGCAAGTTAAATTTTTGAAACGGTCATTTATGAAAATGATATCAATGATTCCCAACCTGTTCTTGGTACATAAAATCAAATAACATCACAGTACAAAGGATGAGGCCATTGGTCCATCGAGCCTCAACCTTCACTACTTTGGTGGTACAGTCAGTGTAGATTGCTTCTTTGTTGTAAAACCTACCTAATTAATTTCTATTATGCTTGACAAATCTCTGTGTAAAGTTGTTTCTAATTTTGGTGCTGGCTGTAAATTATTACCTTCTAGTTAACTGGACTCATCAATTCTCACCTTAATGTACTTAATCAATATATGTTTTGCATTCTCTCTGAAAATATTCTCTCTTTAATATATGCATGTTTTATAAAGGCAGCTGTTGACTTTAGCACTGTTCATGTATAGTCAGGGACATTGGAACATTTTTATCAAGTATGAATTGAAAGGCCCAGGCTGGGGACGGGGTCAAATCCCATTACATCAGATGGTGGAATTTAAATTCAATCAATAAATCTGGACCACAAAGCCTGTCTCAGTACTGGAGACCATGAAACTATCACAAATTGTTGTAAAGATCCATCTGGTTCATAAATATCCTTTACAGAAAGGGATCAGCCATCCTCACCCAGTCTTACTTACATGTGACTCCAATCCCACAGCAATGTAGTTGACTCTTGACTGCCCACTGACCTGACACAGCAAGCCACTCATTTCCACATATGAGAATACTCTCTCAATTTGGGAAGGGACCTGACCCCTTATTAGCACTGTCCACATCCCATGAAAGAATAAAGAGAATTGCTTTTCCCTTTAAGGCAGCTGTTCACTCAAGCCAGTCAAAGTTGAACAGCCGTTTCGTGGAGAAATAGTGTGGGTGACAAGGTGGTTGTAAATTTCTAGGTTCATAAAGTGGAAAGCAATCCACACACAAGTTAAGGCTGTGTCTCTTCCAGACTGCAAAGTTTCACTGCTGTAAATTATTACTGGTTGATTTCATCAAGGTTAATTACAAGGCATTTGCTGTCAGGCTAAAACCTCAAATTCGCAAATTCATACAGATATAAGAGACTGCTAGTAACACATGCCAATTTAGGGTGCACTACTTCTATAATATAGATTAGCTGAATCCAGCATATTTATATATACATTAACATGCACACAGCTGTGCACAGAAACACAGACAGCTCCCTGTCCTTCTTGAAAGAAGGAAAGACCACCTCAGCGTAATATCTTACTGCGCTAGTCAGCTGTGATTACGAGTTTATGGCTTGGAGTGGTGTTTGAACCAATAATCTTCTGACTCAGAAATCCTATCAACAGTCAGCCTGATGGCATTTTACTTCAGATATTCTCAGATAGAAAGGGGCCCTGTCTAAATCGTCTGCAAGGATTCTATTTGAAACAGTACCAGTTACTTGAATATATTCAGCATGTTTATAGCAGAAACATACTGTCTGAAGTGTGTTGAAGCCTATGTACCTCACAAGCATTTTAGATTTTTACAAAGCCTTATTCAAAACAGCTCTCCAATTTTCTCTCTTTCTCTCTTGCAGACACTGAATGTTGTTGAGGTGTAGTTCTATGCCACCAGTTTGCCTTCAGTACCTCGCTTACATGGCTATTCTCTATCTGAGTCCAAAACCAGGCATTTCTACCAGTACGTAAGAATCCATGGTTTATGTTCCCCATTTTTAGACCGCAGAGACAGAGACAAGTTGTGAAAGTCTTATTGCTATAACAGCTGAGTTTGGTTTGTTCATCATGGACAAGAATCAGATTTATACTCTCTCAGCATAAAGATTAGCAGTATACATCACTGACATCTTCATTCACTAGAACATCTGAATAGCCTGACTGCATTGCTTAGATAAAGATTTCTGCTTCACTATAATCTGGTCATAAGCAATGAGTGATAGAGATTTGCCCAAAACCATGAACGATCTAGGGCATTGTAAGTTTCCGAAGACACATACAGAAAGGAATAATCGCAAAAGTGTGAGGTCCAAATCACCTTCAACTATTTTATCAATGACTTTCCCATCATCATAAAGTCAGAGGAGGGATGCTCACTGATGATTGCACAACGTTTAGAACCATCCAAGATAACATCCAGACTTGGTCTGCTTAGTGTCAGGTAAAAACAATCTCAACTAAGAAAGAGTTTAACCACCTTACCTTGAATACCAATGGTGTTTCCATTTCTGAATTCTCCACTAAACATCTTGGGGGGTTACCATTGACCAGAAACTCAACTGGACCAGCCATATAAATACTGTGGCTATAAGAAGTAGACACAAGCTAGCAGTTTTGCATCAAGTAACTTGTCTCCTGTTTTCCCTAAGTCTGTCCACCATTAACAAGCCACAAGTACAATATAATACTCTCCATCTGCCCAGATGGTGTCACTCCAACAACTCAAGAAGCTCCACATTTCCAAGGACAAAACAGCCTGCTTTACTGGTACCCCATCCACCACTTTCAACACTCACTCCCTTTACAGATACACAGTGGCAACAGCACATACCATTCACAATAAACAAGCTCCTTTGATGTACCCCCTCCACACTCTTGACCTCTACCACTTAGAAGGGCAATGACAATAGATGCACAGGAATCCCATCACTTGCAATTACCCCTCAAAGTCATACACCGCTACTTCAGTTTCGCTGGGTCAAAATCCTGGACCTTCCTTCTTAACAGCTATGTCTGTATCTACACCCGAGGACTGCAGTGGTTCAAGCCAACAGCTCACCACCACCTTCTCAAGGTCAATTAGGTCAAGGTCAAGGGCAAGCCAGTGATGTCCACATGAGCAAGAGAAAAAAAAACATTTTAGACATTATCCTACCTGGAACAGATTAGATGTGCTTGTTTCCAAAGATGATGATGCAGAGTCGCTTGTGGTATTTGGAGGAGGTGATCCTTCCAACCAGGAGATCTTTAATGGGTTACTCGTTAGCCCAGTCTCATTTTTAAAAGCAAGTTCCTATTCAAAATAAATCGTGGATTAGTTGACATAGATAATTTTTGGAGTTGACGTACAAGCCTGTAATCAGGACACTTAAATCACTGATCATTTTCCCACAAGAGATCTATGTGTCAGGCCCAAATACCCTCCCCACTGCGGCAATGAACAGGCAAGCAAGACATGTTTAGTTCTCCATCACAGCATGACTTCCCAGTGAGGGAGTGGTGTTTTCAGGACACTGCTGCACACAATCTCAGAACAGAGTTACATATTTAAAACAGAGATGAGGAAGAACTTATATACTCAGAGGGTTGTGAATTATTTACCACAGAGAGCTGTGAAGCGGGGTCATTAGATATATTCAAGGCTGATGGAGACAGACTTTTTAATCAGTAAGGGAATCCATGGTTATAGGAAAAGGTAGCAAAATGGAGTTGATGATTATCAGAGCAGCCATGATTAGGGTTAGCACTGCTGCCTCACAGCGCCAGGGACGTGGGTTCAATTCTAGCCTCAGGCGACTGTCTGTGTGGAGTTTGTACGATCTCACCGTGTCTGCGTGAGTTTCTTCCAGATGCTCCGGTTTCCATCCAAACATGTGCAGATCAGGTGGACTGGCCATGCTAAATTGCCAGAGTGTCTGGGGTTGTGCAGACTGGGTGGATCAGCCATGGGAATGCAGGGTTACAGGAATAGGGTAGGTTTTGGTGGGATACTCCTCAGAGGGTCAATGTGGACTCAATGGGCCAAATGGCCTGCTTCCACACTAGGAATTCAATGATTCTATCTCAGAGATTGGCACAGCAGACCCGGGCTTACTTCTGCTCTTATACTTGGAAACTTAGCAGAGTTCTAATAAATTATTAAATTGACCCCCTCCGCCTCCGTTACAGCTTTGTATTTGCTGTACTGGTGAGTGCATTGTCAGAACTCAAAACATTCACTCACTTTATCTGAAGTCAAATACATTATGTGGCAATGGGCTTCAGTCTTCGATCTTATCATCTTAAGACAAAATAGCACCGCTATCAAGAATAAGTTTTAAAATAATAGAAAATAGGGTCACTTTATGGTCAATGTAAAAATTAGGATTCAGTTTGTGCTAATCAATCTGATCTGCCATATTGATGCTTCGAACTGACAGCAAAGTAAAACAGGCTGTGATGTTACCCACGATCAATCAGCACTTGTGGTCATCTCATATGGTCTGGAAGGATACCTGAGACCTAGCAGAACAAGGAGCAGGTAATAGATATTTTAAGTAGGGGTTAATTGAGTGTGAATTGGTTATATAAACATGGGAAACTAGTAAACAGTGCAGTGAGCGTTTTACAAAGTATGGCTAGTTGAAATGAAGCTCATAGCACAAGTGGGGACGTGGAATCTGCTCGAAAACCATTGATCTTCTGGTGTAAAACTGCACTTGCTGTTTTAAGACACTTGTAAAAGGTGTCACTGGGCTCGCCTGCAAAAAGATTACTTTGGACTGCAGCCTAGCAAACGTCAGTGTATATAGAAAACAAAAACAAGGAGGGGGAAATTGAGAGCATCTCCTCATCATTCAGTTTAGTGCAGGGGTGTCCAGACAACAGCCTGTAGGGATCAAGCGAACAGTTTGACTGGCAGTTTGCACCATGAGCCCAGACAAACTAAGTCTTATATGTTTTAATTCATTTAATATGTTGCTTTCTCTAGCAGGAATTAATTAGACTTAAAAGTCTGGAAAGGCACAGGCAGGTCTGGCAGCATCTGTGCAGAGAAAGCAAAGTTAACATGACAAGTTCAGTGACCTATCTTCAGCACATTCCAAGTTCTGATGAAGACTCACTAGATTTGCAATGTTAACACTACTTTCCCTCCACAGATGCTGCCATATCTGCTGAGTTTCTCCAGCAATTTATTTTTGTTTCAGATATTCAACGTCCACAGTTCTTTGTTTTATTTTTGAGGTTTAGAAAGTGTTATTTATTGTACTAATATCTGATTAATGGTAGAGGGGAATTAGTGAGAACAAAGTTTATATGTCTCTACCTACCTCTTACCAAGAACTTCACCACCATTCCTGGACTCTGGTGTGCACAGGCATTTGTGATGGGACACAAACTGCCAGGCCCATTTTCATTTTATGTCCTGTATGTGTCCCTCAGCAACATGGAGACAGGCTGACTGAATACCTGTGTGCCACCAAGCTCTGATGCAGTCAAATTGATAGCAGTCTCTTCACCTGAGAGTATTACCAGTTTAAGGTGACAAATATGTTACACATTCATTCTTTGCTTTGTATTTTTTTCTTCCCCTTCCTTCCCAGGAGTGCCAACTTGCTTCAGCTTTGCTACTCAGGTGCCACCAGTTCTCTCCTCCCTTCTCCAAGTGACTTCTTCCATAGTGACAGTGGGCAAGATACTGGTCCACAAAAACATCTAGAGTGCAGCCTCATTCTGTGTTTAGTGCAGGGGAGGGGCTTGCCAGGTGCAATACCAGGTATACCTAAAAATATGCCAACCTGATGAAGCGATCAAACAGCACAAGCAGCATGTGATAGAGCTAAGCGATTCCACAGCCAACGGATCAGATCTAAGCTCTGCAGTCCAGACGCATCTAGTTGTTAATGGTGGTGGATAATTATACAACTCACTGGTGGAGGAGGCTCCCCATCCTCAATGACGAAGGGCCCAGCACATCAGTGCAAAAGATAAAACAGGAGCTTTCGCAGCAATTTTCAGCCAGAAGTGGCAAGTGAATGATTCATCGTGACCTCTTCCAGTGGTCCATACCATTACAGATACCAGTCTTCAGCCAATTCAATTCATTCTACATGATGAGGCACTGGATACTGTAAAGGCTATATACCCTGACAACATTCCAGAAATAGTACTGAAGACTTGTGCTCCAGGACTTACTGCACCTCTAATCAAGCTTTTGCAGAACAACTACAATACTGGCATCAACTCGACAATATGGAAAATTGCCCAGGTATGTTCTCTACACAAAAAGCAGGACAAGTTCAATCTGGCTAATTGTCATCAACAGTGCTATCAAGCAGTACTTGCTCAGTGATGCCCAGTTTAGGTTCTGCCAGGGCCACTCAGTTCCTGACCTCATTACTTGGTTCAAACATGGATAAAAGAGCTGAATTCCAGGGGTGAGGTGAAAGTGACAGCCCTTGACATCAACGTTGCATTTGACTGAGTGTAGCATTAAAGAGCCCAAGCAAAACTGAAGCAATGGGTATCAGGAGGCAAACTCTCCAGTGGTTGGAGAAATACCTAACATGTAGAAAGATTATAGGGGATGTTGGAGGTCAGTCATCTCAGCTCCAGAACATCTCTACAGGAGTTCCTCAAGGTAGTGTCCTAGGCCCACCCATCTTCAGCTGCTTTATCAATGACCTTCCCTCGGTCAGAAGTAGAGATGTTCACCAATGACTGCACATTGTTCAGCACAATTCGTGACTCCTCAGATACCAATGCAGTCCATGTTCAAATGCAACAAGATCTGGACAATGCTCAGGCTTGGGCTGACAAGTGGTAAGTAACATTCATACCACATAAGTGCCAGGCAATGACCACCCCAATAAGAAAAAAATCTAACTCCTGCCCCATGACATTCAATGGTGTTACCATCACTGAATCCCCCACTATCAACATCTGGGGGTTACCACTGACCAGAAACTTAACTGGACTCACTGTGGCTACAAGCTCAGTTCAGAATCTAGGAATACTGTCGTAAGTAGCTCACCTCCTGGCTGAAATAAGCCTGTTAACCATCTACAAGGTACAAGCCATGAGTGTGGTGGAATGCTTTCCACTTGCCTGGATGAGTGCAGCTCCAACAATAATCAAGAAGCTTGACACCATCCAGGACAAAGCAGCACACTTGAATGGTACCTCATCCACAAACATTCTTCTACCATCTACGCTTAGCAGCAACTACTTTACCATCTACAAGATGTCCTGTAGAAATTTGCCAAAGATCCTCAGACAGCATCTTCCCAACCCACAACCACTTCCATTTATTAGAACAAGGGCAGCAGTTACCTGGAACACCACCACCTGTAACTTTCCCTCTAAGCTACACACCATCCTGACCTGGAAATATATTGCCATTCCTTCACTGTCTCTGGGTCAAAATCATGGAATTTCCTCCCTATAGCACATGGACTGCAGCAATTCAAGAAGGAAGCTCACCACCACTTTCTCAAGGGCAGCTAGGGATGGGCAATAAATGCTGGCCCAGCCAGTAAAGTTCATGTCCCACGAGTGAACAGGAAAAACATACAGACCATTTTACTTAGGATCACGATATTTGGCGGAGGAACCTTGGTTGATCTACGGTTCTCTCTACACCATAAACCAAGGAAAGCAAAGCTTTTGTCAGCGTCTCTCTGGCTGAGATTTTAGCACAAGCCTGTTGCTCAGCCTGATATCTTCTGGCCTGTGTGGCACAGATAACCTACTGACTGAGGCATCTGATAGGTTTTGAGGTTGGGAAGGTTATAGGAAAACTACACATATCACATTGGAAAAGCAGGGATGCAATACTCACAGCAGTTTTGGTTGAGGAGAATTCCACGATAGCGGAACCTTTCTTTTTACTGGATATGAGCAAGTTCAAAACCTCACCATACTGTACAAAGAAATATCCCTTGATTAGTATCTGATACCAATTCTGTTGGATTACTCTCAGCACACAGTACCAGCCTGTACCAGTTTTGGACTTTACAGCATTTACTCAACAGCACCCATCATTTAGTTATGTATATACAGCGTAACTCCAAGCTAGAGGCAAAAAACATGCAGGCAAACAGTTAAACAGAACATGTATTCAAAACAATGACAAATGCCTGACAATGTAACAGGTTCTAGTTAGTAATATTATTTTATATTAATTGTTAACGTTTTGAGTCAGCACTGATTTACATTTCCCAATACTTCTTGCACTGCTGTCTTAACTGTCATTGTATTCACGGGGAGGGACAGAGGACGAGATAGGGAAGAAAGTATGGTGCAAAAAGAGAAGAAAAGGATTTCGAAGACAAAAACAAATGTAGAACTTCAGATATTATATCATTCTTCCATGAGACGATAGTCAGCACTGTACTTTTTGCCTTCACAGGAAATCATTAGTGTCAGAGTGGTCTCCAACTGTGGAGTGTTTAGGACGGAAGGGGAAAAAAATTTCGAGTGCGAAGGGGGACCGTGCTGAATTCCTTCATTTGATCTATTTGTTTTGTGCTCTCCAGTCACTAACCTCCTGCTCATTATCCCACCCCTTGAAATTCTCGACCTTAGAACACAGCCGCATCCTGTTAACATCGATGCACACTCGCAGGTCAAGCCTTGAAAGAAATGGGAGTGCAGGAGAAGAATAATTTTGTACCGGCTGGAACCTGGAAACTGATAATCATAGGTATGAGAAAAATTGGGAGGCTTGGTGTCTTTTGTTCGATAGATGGCAGCACTCTGCCCATCTTGCAGTGGCTGATGGGCATTTTATATGACACTTTATTTCTGGCAAATAACTGATTATAGCATTACATTGAAACTGCAGTGGACAGGGTCTTTGCCACCCATTCCAATTTTCTCAGGTGCCCATTAGTTCCTCAGTGCACGTCAGATCTCAGTATCTTTTTATGTTTGTTGACACAGACATGATATTTCTGACATTCAATATAACATATATCCTATGCAATGGATGTCGAACAATGTCCTTCAAACACAGGAACTAGAAACCCCAGGGCTGTGGTATTTGAAAGAAAGGTCTGACAATCAACATGAGACTGAAACATTTGGTTGACTTTTTTCCTTACTCTCTTTTTCCACTACACGGCTCTGGGACAGTGTTCTATGATACTCAATTCACTTTTGTGCCAACATAGGGCTCTGTAAACCATATAATTACAGATCGGTCATGTCTGAGCCTAATAAAGTGCTCACTCAATGTCCATATGGAGACATGTTCTACAAGTGGATGTGGAAAGGTGTCAGATTCCTACCCTTCCTTTGAGCTTGTGGTCACTGACCTGGCATAACAGCATGTAGTGTGTTTACCCAGCACTGAACAAAGAAAGCCTCCTTTTCATACCATATGGCCATGAACTCTGGGAGGTCTACTGGGACCCAGCTTCTTAATTAGAGTGGGAACATTTCAGGAAGTTCAAAACTGGATGGTAGAAGGTGGGGGGTGCTTAACGATCAGGCCAAAATATGAAAACAGACTTCAAAAATTCAGTGCTTGGAAAATTCACACTTGGACAGTTACCAAACTGAAAATGCTTACAAGAGGTGTATAGCTTTCAAATAAGATGAAATCATACAAAAATCTGAGTGTGATTTTCTTACCGAATGGCTTGCAGAGGAGTTCAGCAGTAGGATTAACCTTTTAGATTATTTTTAAAATACATCACATTGCTAAGCCCAAGTTATTATGAAAAAGCCACTATCCCTCGTGGATGATAGGTTCTTTGCCAGACTCCAACATGCATACCATTCTACAGTTTGTGACAATATATAAATTTTACTGGTCCCCATGATAACAAGATAACAACCAATTTGATAAAGTCTAACTGTTCAGCTTACAAATGAATTGACTGGACTGCATTATTTTAAAATTCAATATTAGGTATCCAGTTATTTCATTTAAGATAATAATGATATACATCTTAATCTCATCACTTCATACTCTTATTCCCACGACACCAATTTCTCAAGGCTGCTAAAATCTGCAGTTATGATATCTTGTAAGGAAGATTTTCAATCTCCCATTTGAGAGCTGCTGCTTCCAAATGGAGGTTATCATGGAGCCATGCATTCAAATACTTTAACAATGTACTAATTTATATTTCTCAATACTTATTACTTTGTCCCTTCTTGCATTGCTGTCATAACTGTGGAGGTATCACCGATGATTGCACAGTCAAGTCAATTAAAGACCCCACTACATAACTGAAAGCTGTGAATGCCAACTCTGTTTTCAACAACAGCCTCAATTTAGTTTGATCAGAGTTCCCTAGTGCTTGCTTGAAAGAGAAAAAAAAATCTTTTCTGACTGCAGTGAATTTATGAACTGAAACTAAAAGCAATGATCGCCTGCTACATTTCAGACTGAGGTTAAAGATCTGGATTTCTCCCCCCGCAACTCTAACCATTCAACATCAACCAGTTCTCTGTCACGGTCACAATTTGACGGCATAGTAGTTCGACTGACGGGTTAACAACCCAGAGGTTTAGAATTCAAATCCTACCGGGACAAGCTGTAACGTTTAATGCAACAAAAGCAAACATTTAAGGGTGGGGCATCTGGAAAAATGGCCAGATTATTCTGAAATTGGCTCACAAACATCTTTTCATGCTTTAAAGGGGAAAATGACTAAACATGAGGAAAAGAACAAAAAGATAGGCTGATACGGTTAAAAGGTGGTGGCTGGAACAAAATATACACGGAATATAAGTAGGACCAAATTGACAAAATGGCTTTACAGTTACATTGGTAAGTAACTGTAGATGAGTAGCATAGATTTAAAAACCTGAAGAGATAGCTAAATTGCTTTAAGCTTCTTTGTCAATAAAAGAGGGCTACTATCTGAACTGACAAACTTGAGTCTATGCTCAGAGGTGGAATGGGGGAATGGCAGGAAGATGCTGCAGGGTTGGCAGTTAAGACTTTTTAAAATCCTGTTGGTCTCAAATCCTCTTGAATGGAAAATTCTTCAGAACAACTTACCTTCTTCAAAATTGACAGGAGGTATTCATGAGAGTAGCCACCATTTGATTCGTCATCCTTCTTACACTTCCATTTCAGCTAACAAAGAAAAGGAATAGATCAACATAGTTAGTAGGAACTGCTGATGTTGGAGAATCTGAGATAACACGGTGTGGAGCTGGATGAACACAGCAGGCCAAGCAGCGTCAGAGGAGCAGGAAAGCTGACGTTTTGGGTCGAGACCCTTCTTCAGAAATCAGAAATAAAATATTTCTGAAGAAGGGTCTCGACCCGAAACGTC
>JAHRHZ010000283.1:5394211-5448027 GCA_024137785.1 Ginglymostoma cirratum | reverse complement strand
TTCTGAAGAAGGGTCTCGACCCGAAACGTCAGCTTTCCTGCTCCTCTGATGCTGCTTGGCCTGCTGTGTTCATCCAGCTCTACACCGTGTTATCTCAGATCAACATAGTAACTCTTTAATGTTACACACCAGCCTACTATCCTTTCAGTACGTACAGACAATGGCTGACTCTAAATCTTCACCACACTTGAACAGGCAGCATCTTGCCTGCATTCAATACTCCATCTACTACTCCTGGCTGAAATCAGCAAAATGCTTCACAGTTATAATGCAAATCTGTACTCAAAAGGAACTGACAGGTATGTCATCTGTGGTACATCAATCTAGCCAATTTCCAAGATATCTTCTTTCATATGTAGTGAGGAACCAAGGACCCCAGAAGGGCAATCATTCAATTGCACCATCACTGAAATTTATTCCATGAACAAAGCTGGTTCTATAGTGTGAAAAGTCAACAGTCCCAGGGACAAACCGAAACATTACTAAATTGGCCTCAATGTGTGAGAAAATTTTTAAAAAATCAGCCAGGGATCTTCATGTCTATCACAGATAGCCAGACTTGGGATAGTGACAGGTCCAAGATTAGCTGTGATGTAAGTGAGGGACGGCCTACCATCACTCAATGCAAGAAGAATTCGGCCTTGTTGAGGTACAGGAGGCTGATGTCCTTGGAATTTTGTCTCAATAAGTGTCTGTATCTCTGGTGCAGAATTAAAACAGCACGAAATTAAAAGAAAACCAGGAAAACTTCTAAATAAATTTAGATCCAGTGCACAAAGGGAAAGCAACTGTGACTTAAAATATGCAAATTAGGACATTCTCAGGCCATCCGTTTGCATTCCCAGTTGCCTATATTCACTATTCTCCATATATTCCAAAAGCAAGGCCCACAATACAAGTTGCATTCTGCAGACGTTAACACAAGTCATGGTGACAGCTAGCTATTAGAAATACTTACTTTCAGTTTAGGGGTTGAGCTGTTTACAGAATCTGTTTGGACATCAGATCCTAGGGGACATCAAAATGAAAACAATGAGATCCACTCAAAAACAACAAGTACATAAGCAAGACGCCATTCTAACATTACCCGATCTTTCACTGCACAGTGACAGCTTACTCCAAATGAGTGACCAATTCTGCATCAGGAAAGTCTGGCAGGGGGTTGGGAACTGGAGCAACAGACCAGTAAATGCAGGGACTCAGGACAAAGGAGAGACTGTGATATGCATAGCTCATAGTAAGTGCAAGCAGAGGGCAGTCGCAAGGCTCAGAGGGACTGGAGGTCTGGAGTGCATTTAACTTCAATGCAAGAAGTATGACGGGTAAGACAGATGAACTAAGAGCATGGATTTCTGCATTGAATTATGATGTTATTGCTATCATGGAGATATGGTTAAAGGAGGGGCAGGATTGGCAGCTTAACATTCAAGGACATCACTGTTTTAGACTGGACAGAAAGGGAAACAAAAGGGGTGGGGGAGTAGCTTTGCTGATTAAGGATCACATATCATGTCCGTGTTGAGGGAGGATACATCAGAGGAATCTTGCAGTGAGGCATTATGGGTGGAGCTCAGAACTAGGAAAGGTAAAATCACAATGCTGGGAGTTTTCTATAGGCTTCCCAACAGTCCACGTGAGACAGAGGAGCAGATATGTTGTCAGATACTAGAGAGGTGTCAAAAAGCAGGCTAGTTGTGGTGAGTGACTTCAACCTTCCTTTTATTGACTGGGTTTCCCTTAAAGCCAGGGGTTCGGATGTGTCCAGGAGGGTTTTTTGAGATGGTATGTTGACAATCCAACTAGACAGGAGGCCATACTAGGCTTGGTATTAGGGAATGAGCCAGGACAGGTGATTGATGTTTCAGTAGGAGAGCATTTTGGGCTTAGTGACCATAAATCCATAAGATTTCGAGTAGTCATAGACAGGACAAGAGTGGCCCTCAGGTGAGGGTGTTTAATTGGGCAAGGACCAATTACATCCAAATTAGACAGGAACTGCGGAATGTGGATTGGGAGCAGTTATTTGAGGGCAAATCTACATCTGGCATATGGAAGGCTTTTAAAGACCAGTTGATTAATGCATGTCTCTGCAAAACTGAAGGACAGGAATGGCAGGATCCAGGAACCATGGATGACAAGGGAAATTGTAAACTTAGTCAAAAGGAAAAAGGATGCATATGATAGATATAGGCAGATACACAGTGACAAAACCCTTGAAGAAAATAGAGAAATTAGAAAAGAACTTAAATGCAGAGTTAGGAAGGCTAAAAGGGGCCATGAAATGTCTTTAGCAAACAGGGTCAAGGAGAATCCCAAGGCTTTTTATGTATATATTAAAATAAAAAGGGTAGCAAGGGAAAGAGTAGGGCCTCTCAAGGACAAAGGAGGGAAGTTATGTGTGGAGCCACAGGAAGTGGGAGATCCTTAAATAAGCACTTTGTATTGGTATTCACTGAGGAGAAGGACATGACTGATGATGAGGTCAGGGATGAGTGTGTGAATACTCTAGAGAATGTCAACATATTAAAGGAGGAAGTTTTGGGTATCCTAAATTGCACTATGGTAGACAAGTCCCCAGGGCCAGATGGGATCTTTCCCAGGTTCCTGCGAGAGGCAAGGGAAGAAATAGCTGGGGCATTAGCAAATATCTTCACATCCTCCTTGAGCAGAGGACAGGAGATTAGTCAATGTTGTTCCCCTGTTTAAGAAAGGAAGGAAAGAAGGCGGTGAGTCTGACATCTGTGGTGGGGAAGCTCTTGGAGAAGATACTGAGGGACAGGATATATGCAAGTTTGGAAGAAAATGGACGAGTTAGCGACAGGCAGCATGGTTTCGTACGGGGAAGGTCATGTCTCATCAACCTGATTGAATTTTTAGAAAAGGTGACAAAGATAATTGATGCGGAAAGAGCTGTGGATGTAGTTTATTTGGACTTTAATAAGGTGTTTGATAAAGTCCCACGTGACAGATTTGTACAAAAACTAAAATCACATTGGATTCGAGGTGGGTTGGCTAGATGGATACAAAACTGGTTTGGTCACAGAAGAGAGAGGGTAGCAGTGGCTTGCAGGTGCTAGTGTTCCTATGTCTCTCATCTTTGATATTATTTTGATGTCATTAATCTTTTTCTGAAACAGGTCTACACATGTGCATTTTTCCCTAAAGGAAGGTTCCCAAAAGTGGACACAAAATTTTAAATGTGGCCAAGTCTGAGATTCATAAGAAGGCTCAATATTACTTCTTGGCTTTTTAACCAAGTATCACATAGAGAAGACAGATTGAATAACCAATAACAAAGAAAAAGCTTTAACAACTTGTTCTGTTTTTAAAATGTGAACCTACCTGAGGTGTAGGAGTTTAAATAAAGGCTGTTCATGCTCACACGGAGAACATTTTATCGTGCAAACAGTACACCTGCATCAATACAATCTGTCCCACACCACATGTATGGATTTGTGGAGTTTGCAATGTGTACAGTGTTTTATAAATATGGACTACTAGGTAAAAAGTCAGGCTTTACATGTTCAGTCAAGATTTTGAAGAATTGGGTGGTTAAGGAGGCATCTAGCATGCTTACCTTCATTGCTCAGACCTTTGAGTATAGGAGTTGGGTTGTCATATTGAGGTTGTACAGGTTAATGAGGCCTCTTCTGGAGTACTATGTCCAGTTCTGGTCACCCTGTTATAGGAAGGATATTAAGCAGGAGAGGGTTCGGAAAAGATTTACCAGGATGTTGCCAGGAATGGAAGATTTCAGTTATAAGGAGAGGCTGGATAGGCTGGGACTCTTTTCACTGGAGTGTAGGAGGTTGAGGGGTGACCTTATAGATGGGTTTTAAAATAATAAGGTTTATAGATACAGTGAATGGCAGGTATCTTTTCCTGGGGGTGGGGGAGGTTGGGTTCAAGTCTAGGGGGCATGTTTTTAAAGTCAGAGAAGAAAGATTTAAAAAGGACATGAGGGGCAACTTTTTTTTACACAGACTGGTACGTGGAATGAACTTTCAGAGGAAGTGGCAGATGGGGGTGCAGTTACAATTGTTTAATAGACATTTTGGTAAGTACATGAATAAGAATTGTTTGGAGGGATATGGGCCAAGTGCAGGCAGGCTGGACTAGTTTAGTTTCGGATTACGGTCAGCATGGACAAGTTGGACCGAAGGGTCTGTTTCCGTGCTGTATGACTCTACAATTAACAGGACAGCTAGTCTGCAGACTAAACCATAAGATTCAAAATTTAACAAAGGATCAGCCTCACCCATGAGATCATGATCCACATAGGGAAAGAATATGGGAGGGTGACTGAAAAAAAGGAGAAACGAGATAACAATACTGATAAACAAACACAATTTTACCTCGCCGTCTCTGCTCTCTCTCCAGCAATATTTGTTCTCTGACGAGCCTCTGCTGTTCCTCTAAATGTCTGGAGCCTTCTTCCCTTAGCCTGGCAATCTGCAAGAGGACAAAAGGGTCTCCTGTTGGTTGGTGACCAAATACATGGAGAATCGCTGTTCAGGAATTAATCAATAAAATTAATGAAGAAGCAATAGACACAGTCAAGGCAGCATGGTGGCTCAGTGGTTAGCACTGCTACCTCACAGCAGCAGGGACCTGGGTTCAATTTTATCCTCAAGTGACTGTCTGTGTGGAGTTTGCATATTCACCCAGCGTCTGCATAGGTTTCCTTGGGTGCTCAGATTTCCTCCCACAGTCCAAAGATGTGCAGGTTAGGTGGATTGGCCTTGCTAAATTGCCCATAGTGTTCACGGATATGCAGACTAGGTCAGTTAGCCATGGGAAATGCAGTGTTACAAGGATAGGGTAGAGAGGTGGGTGTGGGTGGAATGCTGTTCAGAGGGTTGGAGTAGACACGACAGACCAAATGGCCTGATTCCACACTGCAGGGATTCTATGAAAAAAGAAAGATTGGGACAAAGTTCATGCCTGGCAAAAGAAGTAAATTAAAGAAAATGTTAAGACTGCTGTTCCATTTTCATATAAAACTAGATTAAATTGCTTCTGGTATTTAAATTTCTTCTTCTCTTCCTTAGAAGAAGACTCTAATTTTCTAACAGATTGTTCTATAGAAGCCAACTGCTGGAAAGCAAAATGTAAGTCTTTGTATATGAATGTCAGTAAGCATTTCAGCCACAGGGGCATCACAAATGATACTGATCCCGTCTTCACTCAGCAGCTATATCTTCCGTTATCCCAGCAGAGGGAACAAACAGAAACAGCAATGCTGGCTGCTTTCAGTTCTTCTTAGCTAATAGATGCTGAGGCCAATTACAAAAGTTGTGACTAAGCTGCAAAAAGGAAGAGGGACTTTAAACTCCCCATCGCTCTCTCCATAGAACACAGTGAAACCTTGTCACACCCCATTTGAAATGCTTCCTAAAATGCTTTGGTCATTTGACATGCTCCAGCAGTTTAACCTTAACTTTGCAATATCGAATCCTCAGCCAAAATTGGGTTCAATAACATTTGAACCATTGAATGTACAGTATTGGAGCACTTCTAAGAGTGTCTCAGCATTGTGACAAAAAGTGCTTCAATGAGGGATAACAGAAATTAGACAGCTCACATCTCCGTAATAAACACTGCTAAAGGAGACACCAAATCAAAGCTTTTTGTTTTGTTTCAAGACTAGGGCATGTCACAACCTTGATTGGAATGGTACACTAAAATTAAACCCTAAATTCCATGAATCATCACAAATGTATAAATGACGAATTTAATCACTAAGATCGTCAATTTGCCTGATTTGGCCATTATATAGAATGGGGAAAAATAGTCTCACCAGGTTTCATCAATAAACAATAAAGAAATCAACTGGTTGATTCTATAAAAACACAGTAGCACCTAATTTCCAGTTTTCAAATAAAAACATATGTAGCCCTTACATGCCTCTGAAGGAGATATGACTTTTAGCAGTGTTTAAATTATAACACGCAAATCAAACCCAGATGCTGAGAATGGTATGTAATAGAACAAAGGGACAGAATAACGTATAAGTAACATATCAGTCTAGAGGACAATTTCACCTCCCTCTTTTCTCAAGGACATGAGAACTACCTGCACCTTACAAACACAGGTGCATTCTCCAAGCATTTCTGAGTAACAGCTACACGGTGTAAAAGCAAGCTCCTACGATGCTGCTTGGCCTGCTGTGTTCATCCAGCTCCACACCTTGTTATCTCGGATCAAAGCTCTTTGATTTATTGTCTCAGTAGTATTATTGTCAAGCTAATCCATTAACAATTAGCTTCATTCAAAACAGACTTCAGACATCGAAGTTTGAGGAATCAAAACCTTGAGATCAACTTCTGATCACTTTATTGAGGAAATAAAACAAAAAGGACCAAACTACATATACACCAATACACAATGTTCTTTTATCTAAGGTTATACATCAGCAATGAATAGACTTCATAGCGAAAGTCATTTATGAACACATGAATTAGGAGAAGATGGAGGAATTTCAGCCCTTCAGCTCTCCCCAACCATTCAATACAATCATTGCTGATCTGTTTGTGTTCCGAATTCCATGTTCCCATCCAACTTGGATAACCTTCAATTTGCTTGCACCACAAGAAGTCATCTACTCTGCGTTAAAAGTATTCAAAGACCCTACATCCAATGCCTTCTGAGGCAGAGGATTCCAAAGTCACACAATCCTTCAAGAGAAAAAAAAACCTCATCTCTGTCCTCAAAGGCTGACTCCTAATGTTAAATCACTGTCCAGTGGTTCTGCCTCAGCTAAAGGAGGAAACATCATTTCCACGTCCAACTCATCAAGATGGTTAAGGATCTCTTAAATGTCAGCCCTTACTCAATGACACGCTAGTAAAAACAAGACCATCCTGAACAACCTAGGCAAAATGCTCAATCCAAGTATCAATCTCATGATCCTCCTCAGAACTGCCCCTAATATATTCACATTCTTCCTTAAATAAAACTGCACACAGTATCCAAGATGCAGTCTCATCAATGCCCTGTGTAACTGAAGCATAATTCCTTACTTTTATGTTAAATTCCTCTCATAATAAAGGATAGCATCCCATTGGCCTTCTTAGTTAGGATTTCTACCTGGGGATTAACTTCATTTTCTGGAACATCTTGATTCGTCTGCACCTCAGAATTCTGCAGTGATTCTCCATTTAAGTAGTACACTACTTCTTTTCTACAGTAAAAAGGGCCAGTTACCTCATCCAGCCTACAACCCTCACTCTCATCCAAACAAGCTGAAAAAAATCCTGTGGGACAATTGCAAAGTTTGAGACTGGGTCCCCTGACCTACTTCATTTTCTTTCCTTCTCAAATTGCAATTAGGAAATAACTTATAACACCAAAAAAAGCAAAATGCCTGGGTAAAAACAGAATATTGGTTAGCACAAAGGGAACATTCACTACCCTTCTTTCAACAATGCAAAAGAATATTGAATTCTCAACTGAACAGGTTGGTCCAACAGGTCACGTGAAGAGTTGTATCTCTTGACAATGTAGCACTCCCTGATACCACATTTTACAGACCTTATACAATGCTTCATTGAACTTAAGGGCCAGTTGTACATGAGGCTTCCTCCCAGCTACTTCATTACACTCCTTCGGCAAAGGCTGCTATTCTCTTCTTCCCGAACATTTTATCCAGCTTCCCAGTTAAATCAGCTCACCTATCTATTCATTGTAGAAGCAGACTCCACATTCGAAGCTCTTTCTGAATGAATAACTATCTTCTGAATTCCTTATTGACTCTCTTTGATTTAACTCCCTTGCAGCTGGAAACATTTTCTCAGCATCACCTCCACAAACATTCATGCCTTCCACCACTGATGCTCAGTAGCAGCAGTGTGTACCACCCACAAGATGCACAGTAAAAATTCATCAAGGCTTCTTAGACACCACAACCACTACCAGCTAGAATGACAAAGGTAGCAGATTATATGGGCACATTATAAGACCTCTGTAAGATTGTCACATGAGTTTTCTCTTTTTTGGAGAATTCAGCCATAGACTGCTCATCCTTTCCAGATATTATTCTTCTCTGGAAATATTTTTGCACAATATACAGTGACTATACTCTCTTTAAAATATGGAGAACTGAGCTGTCCACTTCATTCTATCTGTGCTTTAAGCAAGGTTCTGTAGCAGTTTAACTTCTCAGTTTTCCAATTCTCTTCCTTGATAAACTGATGTTGCACTTTTTTCTCCACTTTTTACAATTTGTGTTTTCTTGCATTCACAGCTTGGCTACAATTCATAAACACTAAAATATAGCCATATTCTGAAAAAGAACAGGACATTCAATAATTGAGCAGATTTAAGTTGTTAAAATCTGTGCTTTTCTCCAGTCCTGCTTGCCTTCATCAGTTCATTACAGCTCAGAAGCAAATTAAATCCCCTATGAGCTAAAATCTCTGCAAAATGTACTTAAGCCACGGCTATACACAGAGGCTATCTGAGTACCAGACTGAAGACCACAAGTGTGCTATTGGAATGTCAACTGGACTTTTCCTCACATGATTAATGATCAGTCTCAAGCTGCCAGTCAACTCAAAGAGCTAGTTAAAGCAAAAATGCTGTTACTGGCAGTGAAACCAATACTAAAATAAAATCACAGTTCACCAAAAGCTGAGCAATCACAGAGCTATCAACACCAGCAATTAATTCAAAACCATTAAAGCAAACAGATATTACATTTCCATCTTTCAATATGTTTGCATTAACACTTTTATCTTTTATCCTACATGTCCTGTTCACTTAGCCAAGAGAATTATACTATTTTGTTTCCTATAGTCGAAATGGCAATCTTCCAACTTGTAATTTAGCGAAGCAGCAGATAGTAGCTTAAATCCTGAATAACTAAAAATAAGTCAAAGATACAAAATCATTATTTTATCAGACAGCAATTCTGGAAGTTGATGTGTCAGGGATATTTTGCAACAACTTGCCCTCAAAAAGCACCATTAAGATGCTTCACAGAGACATGAGGAGAAACAAGGCACTTGAAGCAAACAAGGGAAATCAGGAGAAAGAGGCAGAGAGGTTTAAGAAAAAATTCACAGATTGTAATTTAGGTGGCTGAAGGCACAGCTGATAATAGCAGTGTAAATGTTTGAAGGCAGAGAAACAGTTTGATGCAGTGGGAGTTGTAGGGCTAGAAGCCATTATAAAGTGAGGGGCGAGTCTGTGAAGGGATCTGACAAGAACAAATGGGTGACAAATTAAAATCTATAATGTATAGACTGGAAAAGAACTAATGTCAGTGTGATGAGCAGGAAGACATTGTGCTAGATAGGGTTTGTTTAATCCATTGCATCTGATGGGAAATGTGAAAAATGTGAATGGATTGCTTTGGAGTAATCGCGTCTTGAGGTGACAAAGGCATAAATCAGGTATTCAGTAGTACATGGTCTGTACTGCACGTAATTGAGGAGATAGAGACGAGCAATTTTTTATAATTGAGAGATGAGGTGGTCAGAAGCTCAGCTCGGGTATTGTTAGGCACAGCCAGAGATCGTGACTCCAGAGGGCTTGAATCAAACAAGCAGTGTTTGTAAATTGGGTATTAAGACAACAGATGTAATCTTCATAGTGACTAGCATGGAAGACTGGATACAACCCGATAATGCAGAGAGAGTGAATGGGTTACAAGAGTGATGCAGTGGTGGAAATGCAAGTAACCAACATATATGTGAGTTCAAATGGTATTGTTAAAGGACAGTGTGTACACAAGGTAAAAAAGAAGCTAAGTACGGTTTCCTGGGAGACTTGGGAAGAGACAGAACAACTAAATAGATGAGACATTTAAGACTAGGCGAATTTGATAATTTAAAGAGAGGAGAATATAGATAAACAGAAACAAAGCAGGTACATGGGATTGGAATAACTATCCTTATGGAGTACAAATACCAACATGGCCTGGTCAGACTCAATGGCCTGTTTCTAAATTGTCATTTTTATTAAGTATGGAACTAAGCAAAAACTGAAATAAAAATAAAATGGAGCGCATTGATTGGACAGGATGATTGGATTGACCACGTTGACAGCTGTAAAGAGGTGAAAGATGAGCTGCAACAGCACTAATACAGAAAATGCCATAGATACGGGTTATTCCTGATTACCATGACTAAATGCATGTCTGTCAGGTTTCACAGCCGTGTCATGAGCACCAAATCTGCTTTGTATCCCCAGAAAGAGATATCTTGGCTCTGAACACTTGGACTCAAGCATACCCTGCTGCACCCAAGATTAATTGAGAGAACTTGCAATATTTTTTATCCCCCAGAACTAAATTCACTCAAGAATGAAAGTCATTTACTAATTTTTGCACCAGCAAATCATCATTTCTCCCCATTGCGCTTCAAATCCAGCTCACTAGCATCTGCCAATTTACTTTTTGGCATCAACACATCCAATTTGGGGTTACACAATGGGAGAACAGCCTGAAGTTAGTTATTATTTTAAACAAAAATGAACATTTGACATTGTGTTCCAGCAACATATTTTACCAGTTACAATCTTCCTGTATATGTTACATGCATTGCCTGACCTGTAATTAGAGTTTACACTGTGTAATACATTTGCATTTGTGAAAGGCTCCAATTTGACTTGATGGCAGCACCAGGTTCACCGGATCCAGTCGGATGCTTTCTGGGAGGTTGAACTAATGACTCTATCTCCCACCATCTCATCTCCACATTCCTACTGTTAATAACTCAGCATAACATCCTTACTGCACACCACCTACCTTCATTAAAAGAAAAATAAACGGCCTTTGGCACAAATTGACCATTGATTTTTGACCATCAAATAGTCCTTCCACAATGTTTGATTTTTTTTTAAAATGCCAGTTCCTGATTCTTCTCTAGTTTGTTCACAGCATCCAATCCTGGGGAACCCAAACCAAATCTCAGCCATTACTTGCTGTCTCCAAGTCAGAAGGCTGTAGTTTCAAAACTGATGTGATACATAGTCTACAAAGGCAATTCAGCAGCCTTCAAGATGTTACCTCTTGGATTGGCAATTGAACTGAAACCGTTTTCAGGTAAGTGGAAAAGATCACCAGGCACCATTTAAAGAAGAACAGCTCCCACCAGCAGCCTCAAATGTACCACTTCACCTTTGTTTTATGGACATTTCACTGTATTTAAATTGGCCGCTACTGGTAGTCCACAGAAAAACACTTTAAAACCACATTATTGATTGCGATGTGCTAGGGGACATCCAGACCATACGGTGTGTGATATATACTTAGTTACCTACTTTGTGTACAGCATAGTAAAACTTTGCATTAGCAACATATATAAGGCAATGTATTGACTTGTACAATGTAGACCTTGTTGTCTGGAACTTCAACATGCCCTACATGTTAAACTGTCCATCAGAAGAAAAAAGGTTGCTTTTCAATCTAGGATGCACTGGAAATGAGAAGGAATAGTCTTGTTTAGCCAGTTCTGGTTTGTCTGCAAACTCAGATATTTTGCTCATGGTTCAATAAAGATGGCCTGTGTAGCACATAAAACCCCACATTGGAAGAAAACAGGGCAGGATGAGGGTTCGACAATGTAATTTATTGACTGGTAAAAATCATAGCCATTTCAGACAAACTCTTTACAAGATAGTATGAGTATTAGTTCATCCATCCAGAGAGTCTATTGTTCTCCCTCCTCCAGGGTAGTATGTATCATTTTCATGACTGATTCCAAAGATTTTTGTGTCTATTTCTGGGAGTCTATTCCACGTATTGATCATTTTGTGTGAAAGGGAGGTATCTGATCCCAGCCTTATATTTGTCTTTGGCTGACTTGATGTCCCTTTGTTCTACTTGCACTTGAAGTAATTTTACTTTTAACAAAATATTTAATCTAAATAATCATTTCTAGTAGTTTTACCATAATTGATTATTTCAAATGTCCATCCAGGCAATGACCAGTTCATCCCATGGGGTTTCAATTTACCCAACAAGTCTGTTATGTAGTATGTCTTTGAACACCTTTTGAACATCTACTCACCTCAACCAGGCTACCATCATCAATATTTGCTGTTATTTCATCCGAACACTCAATCAAAATAGTCAAAAATAATTTAGTTTCATAAATTCCTTGTTGGCTTTCATTTACAAGACCGTAAATTTCCAACTAGCAATTAACTTTACCGTCACCACCAACATTTGACCTGTAGTTGCTGGATATAGCGTGCTCCACTTTTCTCGGACATGGATGTAACATCTGTAATCCTAGTATTCTGGCACTAAGGTGATTTTGAGGCTCACAATTTGCACCCACAATTTCCCCAAAGTACAATAGATCCTATCCTGACCAAATGATTTTACTATTTTCAGCACTGCTAATGCATCTCTTCATCTGTTTTAAATCCCATTCCTTTAATATGATATTGGTAGCATTCTCTTCTCTGTGCCACCAGAAACTAAGCACACATTTAGGAGCTTTTCCATGCTTGCTGTCCAACATGATGTTTATTTTGGACATTTTGCTTTTGATCTTTAATAGGCCAAACCTTTCCTTGTGACTACTCTTTTAATATTTACATAGAGTCATAGAGTTATACAGCAGAGAAACAGACCCTTCGGTCCAATCAGTCCATGCTGAACGTCATCCCAAACTAAACTAGCCCCACCTGCCTGCTCCTGGCCCATATCCTTCCAAGCCTTTCCTATTCATGTACTTATCCAAATATCTTTTAGACGTTGTAATTGTACCCACATCCACCATTTCATCAGGAAGTTCATTCCACATGCAAACTACTGTCTGTGTATAGCATTTTCCCCTCACGTCCTTTTTTTAAAATCTCTCTCCTCTCACCTTAAAAATGTGCCCCCTAGTCTTGAAATCACACATCCTAGGGAAAAGACAACTACCATTAACTTTATCTATACCCCTCATTATTTTATAAACTTTTATAAGGCCGCCTCTCAACCTGCTACACTTCAGTGAAAGAAGTCCCAGCCTATCTAAGCCTTTCTTTATAACTCAAACCTTCCATACCCGGCAATATCCTGCTTAAAAGATTAGAAGCTCCCTTTCGCATTACCTGTTAAATGAGGAATTAGCATCAGTGAACCAAATGTTATCTGCTTTTTGTCATTGATCTGCTGTGCTTATACTGTCATATGATTTCACTGGATGGCAGCATTTAAGTACCTCCATAAAATGGTCACTTTTCTGTGTGAACTTGACCTTTGGCAGAATGCTAATTCACCTGAATTTAATATCTTACAGAGTTCTGAACTGATCTTGCACTTACCACTTCATCTAAATTCTTTGCAATCTTAATTTCCTCTTCTTCATTGAGCTGGGCTTCTCTTTCACGAGCCTCCAAGTCTAAAATTGAACAACAGTTTTACGTGTAATTAAGTTCAGACATAATAGCCTATCAATACCAATAACTGGGAAACTTTTGCATGTTCGGCATGCTGAGTTTCAAACTGTTTTGGAGATTTCAGTTGATGTTTTGTAGTTCTGGAGGTAAAATATGTTTGTTCCATACAAAGGAACATATTCATTGACACTGCTTATTATTAGCATTAAACATGGTCAAGTGGGCACAACTAAATAATGGGTAATGCTTTACCCAACCTTAGAGAAGCTTCTCTTTCAATACCATTTTCTACCTCTGCACCACGTGTTGATTTTCACTGAGTAAGGCCGATTACAGAGACATTTAAAAATGTTGCCAGGGTTCTCTTTTTATTTCCATGTGGTTCCAGAGGTCTGTCCTGGTCGTTACCATGTGAGTATCTCTGGAGGTGGCATGGCTGCATTGGATGGCATGGTACATAAGGTGACATGGAGGAGTTTGAGGCATTCACCAAGGTACGGTCACCTCCAAATTTTCTCCAGAGGCAGAAGGCCCAACTTGACAGAGTGAAAATAGTGTGCATGTTCAGTTCCATGGAGCTGGATCGGCCGATTTGGGCATATTCCCACTCAAGCCTACTGCCTCCATGGTGCAAATATGGTCCATGAGTCCTGTGACCTTTGAACAAGATTACTTCCAAAATTGAATGAGCAGGGGCTTTTAGCTGATACACTGAATCCAAAGGTATTTCAGACTGAATTCTTACTTGCAACACTCAGAGGAAACTTTCAGGAGTCTTTCGTCTGTTTCAAATTCAAACATAGTGTGTTAGCCCTGGCATCAGGAAGCTACAAGTGGCAATCAGTCAGTGAAATTCTTTGCCACACAGAAAGAAAGTACAAAGAGGGGTGCCAAATGATTAACCATTTAATTTGTGTGGAGGAGTCTGGCAACACTGAATACAGCTGAAATTCAAAATCAACATGTGAATGAATTGAGGAACCAAATCCAGATTGTATCAGTACAGGTCAAGGATCAGTTTAGCTTCAACATGTTTTATGATTGTCCCACAATAATAATCAGACCTTGGGCAGCTGATAGGCGTCCCCTCATCTTAAATTGTCACTCAATAATATTTTGTTGATGGTCGCAAAAGTCATTCGCAATGGGATTAATGGAACATGAGTGGCTGCCTGCAATTTCTCCCGCGGTTTATGGTCTCCAATGAGGAAAACAAACTTTTCAGCTGCTGTTGAAGTAAAACTCTTTAAATCACTGTAAAGGCAATGACCCTCAATTCAAAGAACATTCCTTGATTGGAGAATGAAAAAACGAGGAAACAAATTCCAGCTCACATCAATCAATATCTTGCAACCAGACAGACAATGAAGGAAGGCCATTACAGATGGCACAGCACATTCACTGTAGACTATAGGGAAAAGGGCAAGAGGACTGAAAATGATCTTGAGAATATATTATGAGCTTTGATGCTCTGATGGAAGCAACATATTCTTTGATTTTTTTTCCCCTGCTACTACAACGTATTTCAAACTTTAGTGCAATTACCACCTATTCATTGATCATACAACAATGACCATTCTTTTTGAATGTGTTGATTGGCTGCAATTGTGATTGTGAGGTACATCATTATGAGTTTCAAGGGAACCCTTGTCCACTTTATACATCTAATTTCAGAAATGGGTAGCACTTGGACTGATAACATAAAGGTATGTCCCTTCTGCTCTGCTCTGTCAAGGGTTCCAAGGTCAACCAAAGAAAAACTTCAAGCCAGCTTTAAATCTGTTTAGAGAGTCTCTTTACAAGCGCTTTGATGCTATGCAGATGTTATTCAGGCAAAAGACAGCACACCCTGGACAATCCAATGCTGTAATAGTTCAAACCCCAGTGCTTCATCTGCCACCTCAATGTCCTTGCATTGCTTTTTACCATTTCACATACCAAGCTTTACTTTCTTTCTCTTGCTGTCGAGTTTTTGGTTCCTCTCCGCTGCTTGCTTTTTCGCTTTTCTGATTTTATCATAGGCTGCCTTGAAGAGGAAGAAAATTGAGAGAGTTAATTTGCCTATCACAGATACCTACAAGAGATGTGAGCTTGGATGGTTTGCCCTTGATAACAGGCCATTCACATCACATAGAGTCAGAGTCATACAGCACAGAGAGAGACCCTTCAGTCCATCCAGTCCATGGTGAACCTAATCCCAAATTAAACTAGTCCCATCTGCCTGTGCCTGGCTCATATACCTCCAAAACTTTCCTATTCACGTATTTATTCAAATCTCCTTTAAAAGTTGTAATTGTACTCATATTTACCACTTCCTCAGGACGTTCATTCCACACATGAACCACCCTCTGTGTAAAAGAATTTGCCCTTCATGTCTTTTTTAAATCTCTCTCCTCTTACCTTAAAAATGTGCCTCTTGGTCTTCAAATCCCCCACCCTAGAGTAAAAACAGCTACCACTGACCCTACCTTTAACCCCTCATTATTTTATAAACTTCTATAAGGTTGCCTCTCAACCTACTATGCTCCAGTGAAAGAAGTTACAGCCTATCCAGCTGTAGAGCTGGATGAGCAGAGCAGGCCAAGCAGCATCAGAGGAGCAGTAAAGCTGACGTTTCGGGTCTAGACCCTTCAGAAATGGGTTCCCATTTCTGAAGAAGGGTCTAGACCCGAAACGTCAGCTTTACTGCTCCTCTGATGCTGCTTGGCCTGCTCTGCTCATCCAGCTCTACAGCTTGTGGTCTCAGATTCTCCAGCATCGGCAGTTCCTACTATCTCTGTAACAGCCCATCCAGTCTTTCTTTATAACTCAAACCTTTCATACCTGGCAACAGCCTGGTAAATCTCTTCTGAACCCTCTCCAGCTTAATAATATCCTTCCTATAACTGGGTGACCAGAACTGGTCACAGTATTCCAGAAGAGGCCTCATCAATGTCCTGCACAACATCAATGTGACTTCCCTACTCCTATACTCAAAGGACCTAGCATGAATGCAAAACACCTTTTTTAATCACCCTGTCTACTACATGTGATGCAAACTTCAAAGAATTATGTTACTGCACCGCTAGGTCCCTCTGTTCTACAATACTAACCAAGGGCTTACCACTAACTGTATAAGCCCGACCCTTGTGTATCAAAATACGATACCTTGCATTTATCCTGATTGAACTAACACCATCTGCCATTTTTCAGCCCATTGACCCATTTAATCAAGATCCCTTTGTAATCTTAGAAAACGATCTACAGTCTCTCTAAGATGCCACCAACTTTGGTGACATCTACAAACTTACCAGCCATGCCTCCTGTATTCTCATCCAAATCACTTATATAAATGACATCTGAATTATTCTCCTTTGCTGGCAACCTACAATTCTATTATTATACTTCTGACATCTTTAATTTCATTTCACATGGGTCCCAAAAGCCAGTGGCGGTAACATGGGTCTCCACATCATTTATCCTTCCAAAAAACTGAATGAGAAGAGCAAAGGACAGAAAGTTGTGTTCATGGTCAGATGTTCTTGGCTTCAGTTCTGCTTTCACACTGCACAAAGAATGATAGCAGAATGCCATCAGAAAAATGGTCGAATTTGAGAAACCTACACCAATATTTTTGCATTCTGTACACAGGGTTTGTTATGGCTGGTTTGAATACATCCAGTGCTCAACCTAGAGACTAGAAAGAAGATAGATCAGCAGCAGTAAAAAACAGAACAAAGACAGTGACTGCAGGCTGTGCTGTGAGAAGCAGATCTGTTGATTAGTGGCTATGATTAAGGTGGCTAGGAAACAGGTGACTAAGTGGCCAACCCTGTTGTGGTGTTCGACTTATAGAAGGGACAGCATGCCAGCAATTGTTTACAATTGGAAAAGGCAGTCCTTCAGGATCAGAACATGTGTGCACCATACCCAATATTGATGTTCAGATTATATCTCATGGCTGCGCTGAATGCCAGATGGTTTGGTTTTGAACTCCAAATCAGTTTCAGAATGGGAAAGCAAAATCAATTACATAATATGCAATAATGTAACAATGGAATAGGCTTTAACATAGTGAGATAAATGAAACACTGTTTAGTCAGATTAAAGCATAAAAATAGCTTTTTTCTTTTCTTTCCATCTGAAGGTGATGGGTCTTGTGGGGTCAAGCTTCACAGGTACCAACTTCAACACAGCACCTCAACCTATTATTTTTCATATGTTTGAACATGGAGAGACTGATCACTGGCAGACTTGCAAAATTGTGCAAAGCAGTACCGGTAAGTACTTCAGTTCTGAAGAAGAGTCTTATGGGACTTGAAAAGTTAACTCTTGTTTTTCTCTCCATGGATGCTGCCAGATCTGCAGCATTTCTGTTTCTCCAGCAATTTCTGTTTTTGCTTCAGCTTAGTTCAAAGACCATATCAAACTTGGGTTCTTCTGGTTTGTACAGATGAGCACCACACCAGGCAGCATGTTTATTCACTAAATAGCCAGAGGAATAAAAATCTATAATGGTTAACACCACAGTGAAGCAACAGGTTCTCCAAATCTATTCCAATTCTACATCTGAATCCCATATGACAGGGCTCGTTTTTCTTAAATCAGGAGTTGGCACACAGTCTCACAATAAATGATAATTGGGCATTCTGTGTGAAGATGTACTTTCTGTTTTGGGAAGGAACATCAATGAAAACAAAATGAGAGCAGCTGTTAAGAGGAAATTAGCATATGCTTTATATTGATGCCAATTTGCAACAAAATATCTGCTGAAAACATTTTTAAGTTTGTTGCCTCTCCACTAGGAAAGAACTGGCAAACAATTATAAATATTATTCTTGTAACCAACGTCTGGTGTAAATTATAGCCCATTTTATTCATCAACTGTGGTACATACAGTCTTGAAAGATGCAATATGATGTTTGAAAAATGCAGTATGAAGAATTAAGAACAAACTCTCGATTTACAGGATGCTAAATTGAAACCATCTGCCTCAACATTTATTCAACAAGAGTATGAGAAAAACTGTAAATGGGAAATCTTACTCCAGGGTCATTGGATGGTCAACGTGTCAAATGGGAACACATCACATTGGTGTTGTGGGTAGTACTCTCCTGGGTAGTGAGCACTTTACTCAACAAAGAGCTGTTGATTTGAACTTTGCAGGATGATAAAGATGGACCTTTACTATATCTATCCAAAGCTGACCTAATTTCACGATGGCTAAGGAGGCAGCATAGGGAGTTCATTCCACATTTACACAGGTAAGGTTTGATGGGACAACATAATTGGAGCTTTGCAACACATTCAACCCATGTTGTATATGGCTTAGGAGTGCTTTGGGATACTTACACCAGGAAAGCTCCTTAGTATTAGTTATCAGCTTCTGCATCGAAGCAAAAAGATAGTTCACTCACCCACAATAATCTATCACGACTGCTCAAAAAATATCTAGTTATAGCTGGAGAAAAGTGACAGTCACTGAAGACAGATTGAATCTTTCAGAGAAAATGTCAAGGGACTGGTTGTAAACTGAAGAAGTGTAGAAGCAGCGTTGTTATTGCAGAAAGTAATCAGGTCAAAAAGGTACTCCAATCATGTGAAGAATGTCAAAATAAGAATCGTACCTTTGCGGCTGCATCTGTCAGAACTTCCAGAGCCTGGGATAATTGATGGAACAATTCCACTACAAAATTCAGAAAAACAAAGTGTGAATTTAAGAAGAGCAAGTCTCAATGGTAGTACAAAATGCAATGCATGCAGGGTTGACTAAAATTTTCAAAATGGAGGCTAATAAAATTTGCTCAACATCTGTTAATGAACACAAAGCAAAGGAAGGTAAATGGAGTTTCAATGTGGATCAGCCATAATCAACCTGAATGATAGGCCAAACTTGAGGAACTGAATGAAAGGTTACAGAGTAAGATGAAGATTCATTCCCGCAGATGCCAAGATAAACCAGAACCCTCGTGCTTATGGTTTGGTACTAGCAACACATTTGTTGGGTCCGCAATCCTACCAATGTTACATGGGGAAACTGAAATAAAGAAGTCTGGCAACTTGTGGCTTAACAACTAAAATGAGCATGAAACCTGCTGGATTGTTGCTATGAATCCAGACTTGGTTCAGGGAACAGAATCTGCCATCCCCATCAAATCCATACATGACCCAAGGTGGAACTGATAATGAGCATACATATGAATGTACTCTCTTTGCCTCACTGATATGTCACCTGACACCTTCAGCCTGCTTAATTTGATAAGATTGTACCTGATTGTGGCCTCAAGTCTACTTTTGTGTCTATCTCCATGACCCTCGGCTCTCCGTTGTCCATCAAGAATCTAACTCAGCATCAAAAGATATTCACTGACTGTGCCTCCACGGTAGGAAAAGGAAACTACTAACAACCCTTTCAGAGTAAGAAATTGCTCCTCCTCTTTGTCTTGAATGGGATTCCCATTGTTTCAAGCTGTGCTCCCTAATTCTAGTTCCTCCCGTAAGGGAAATCATCCTCTCAGCACTTAAGTCACATTAGGAATTAAAATGTTTCGATAAGATCACCTTCACTCATCTCACTCCAATAGAAACAGGCCTGCTTGATCGGCCTTCACGAATAAACATATGGACATGAGAACAAGAGTAAGCATGTGGCCCTGCAAATCTGCTCCACCACTGAATAATATCATGGTTAATCTGAATGCAACCTCAATTCAACATGCCTGCATATCACCTATAATCTTTCATCCCATTGGTAATCAAGATTATCTTTGCCTTCAAAATATTTAAGGATTCTGCATCCACTGCCTTTTGAGGAGTGGAATTCCAAAGACACTCAACCCTTTGACAGTAAAATGTTTCCTCATTTCTGTTTTAAAAGGGCAACTCTTTGCTTTTAAACAAAGTGCCTCAGTTCTAGATTCTTCCACGAAAGGGGACATCCTTTCCACACTCACCTGATCAAGTCCCCTCAGGATCTTATATGTTATAATTAAGAAACATCTGACTTTACTAAACTCCAGAGGATACAGGCCTAGACTGTCAAACCTTTCCTCATAATGATTCCAGGTATTAGTCTAGGAAACCTTCTCTGAACTGTTTCCAATGCGTTAACATCCTTCTGTAAGTACAGTGACCAGTACTGTGCACAGTACTCCAGGTGTGGTCTCAACAGTGGTCTATATAACTGGAGCATAACCTCCCTACTTTTGCATTCAATTCCACTTACAAAAAAAAAACTTTCCATTAGCTTTCCTTGAAGACCTGCTGGACCTACACACTAACCTTCTGTGATTCATGCAATAGGACAGCCAGCTTTTACTTTCCACAATAACCTTTGATGTGGCATATTATCAAACACTTTCTGGAAAGAAAATAACCCCTCAAAGGAGGAATTAGTGAAATGAATCTTCCTTAAAATGCTTCCAATGAAATTATATGTTTTTTTTCAAGTAAGGAGGCCAAAATTATACATTGTGATCTCACCAACACCCTACACACGGCAGTGAAATTTCCCTACTTCAAGATTCCATTCTCTTTGCTATAAACAACATCATTTTATTTGCCTTCCTAATCACTTGCTATACCTCGCACCAGGATGTCCAGATCCCTCAGTACTCAAGTTCTGCAAACTCAATCCATTAAATAGCATACTGCGTTTCAATTCTTCCTGCCAAAGCAAACAAGTTCACAATTTCCCACATTATACTCCATCTGCAAAATTTTTGTCCAGTCAACTTAAGCCAAATGTGCCTCTTTGTACGCTATTTGTGTCCTCATCACAAACTACTCTCCTATCTATCTTAATCTCTGCCTCTTGTTGGCAAAACAATTCTTTATACACATATTACTCCTGATAACAGGAGTTCTTATTTTGTGCAGTAATCTTTGAAGTAGGATCTTACCAAATGTCTTTTGAAAATCCCCCTAAAAAAAAGCTTACAAATTAGTCAAACACTATTTTGGTTTCACAAAATCATGTTGACTCAGCCTGAGTGCATTTAGATTTTCTAAGCGCCCGTTCTAACTTCCTTAATAATAGTTTTCAACATTCCCCTTATGAAAGGTAATAAGCTAACTAGCCTTTCTATCTCCCTCCTTTTTGAAAAGAGGAGTTACATTTGCTACTTATCTATCCAATGGGTTCTCTATAGAACCTAGGGAATACAACCAATTCAGCTACTCTCTCACTAGCCACTTCTTTTAATACCCTGTGATACAGGTCGAGAACATGTCAGCCAGAGTTTTAATAATTTTCTCATTACCCTTGCCCTGTCACCCTCTTCCTACAGAAGTTTTATTTGGCTGTATAATCTTTGATTTCAATCCAACTGCCTCAAAACAACATGAGAATGAACAATAAACATGGCTTTGCCAGAATTGCTCAACTAAGAACCAAAAAAAAACTTTTAGCAGATTTGCTATCCTATTGAATAATATAAAAGAACTAGAAGATTTGAAATATTGAAGGGGTTTGAAAAGATATAATAAAAGTTGTATTGTATTGAATATTCTTTCTCAATCCAATATTGACTCACTTAGATACCTCAATTCATTGCCTCCCATGTTGACCAGTTTCTCAACAGGCTCATGAACGCATTAAAAGCATGGATGCCACATTCCCATCCATCCTGATAACCTCTGATTCACCTGTCTAACAAGAACCTAACCAGGTCTATCTTCAAAATATTCAATGACCTTGCTTCCACTGCCTTCTGGGGCAGAGAGTTCCAAAGTCACATAACCTTTGAGAGAGGAAAAATAAACTCTTCTGACCTGAAAGAGTAACTCCTAAGTTTAAAACAATGTCCTTTAGTTCTGGACTGACCCATAACAGGAACCATCCTTTCCACATCCGCCTTGTCAAGATCATTTCAGAATTTTATGTACTTAAACAAAGTCACCTCTCACTCTTCTAAACTCCAGTGAAAACAAAACCCAACCTGTCTAATTTAACCCCATAGGGTAACCTGCTTATTCTATGCTCAAAGCTACGCTTCCTCTGAACTGTCACCAGTGCATTTATATACTTCCTTAAGCGAAGAGGCTACAACTGCACACAGTATTCGAGCTGTGATCTCACATTCAACCTGTTAACAGCAAACGTAGGAGAGAAGCAGCTAGTGACTGACGCAGCAAAGTGAATGGCAGCAGCCGACAAAGCCGGCAAAGGTCTTTGGGTGTTTGAAAGAAAGATATGGGAAAAAGATAGTTGGATCGGGGAAGGGTGTGGTTACTGTTGAGGGACATGGCAAAGTGAGGCTGCTGGACGAAGGATTGAGGCCAATGAGGGAGGATTGGGACTGAGGCTAGGATCCAGAGAATGAGGCTGGGTGCCAAGGACAGGGCCTGGGGAGCTGGAGGGAAAGCCAGGTGCAAAGGGAGCTCCATAGGTAGGAACAAGGGGCTGCAAATAGGGCTATGAAAACAGGGAGAGAGGACTGCAAAAAGGGGAAGGGGGAACTGCAAGTGGGGAGAACAGTTTTTAAAACTGTTCATTAAAAGAACACCCAGCTAACTGAGAACAGAAAAGTATAAAGTAACAAACTGCTTGCAAATTAATGTTGAGTCTCTAAGTTAAAGCTGATGTTCAATAAAGATATTGAGAATGCTATTGTAATGATCCCTGTGATGACTGTATAACTTAATAATCAATAGCTTTATTTCATAAAGATGTCATTTGTGTGTTATCACACCTCAAAGCATCTCACATAGTAATTATTTAGCTGTGACCTCAGCAGTCTGGAGAACGCATTTTTGTGTATAGAAGTGGGTAATATTTCTTTTTGAAAAAAGGCCTTTGTTGCCAACTTAATCGATTATTTTGTACTAATTTAAATACGATTGTGTCGAGGAAATTAATGCTTCCTTGTGTATGTCTTTAAGTTTAATGTAGCTATGATGAATATTGATGAATTCTTCTAATTTTGTTTCTGAGATAAATCAAAACCCCCATTTATCAATAATAAATAAAGCTGCTGAGAGGCTGCATAATCTAACGGAGGAGTCAGTTGGATTAAAAAGGGAGCTCCTGAAAATCAAAGAGTTGCCCTCAACAACTCTTTGGAGTGCCCACAAAAAAAAGCTTTAACGAGTGGAATGAGAACAAGACAACCCACAATTTTATGGGACTTTTAATGCATGAAACCAGTCCAGGGCATTTAGCAGTTATATCATCAGATATACCTACCAACTTGCCTCTGCCAAAAATGATTAATCAGCCTTCCTAATACATTCTGCTTTTGCTCAAAGAAGGCTGTAAGGAGCAAAAAGGAAATGTAGAGCTGAGGACACATTCATCAAGGATATTCTTGAGCTCAGGGCCTTGATGGCTAATGGCGTAGCCTAATCTTAGGTGGGCTGAAAGTTTTCTTTTACAAGGAGAGTCACAGACTAGACCAGCATTTACTGTACTTCCCTAATTGCCCTTGAAAAGGTGGTAGTGAGCATCTTATTGAATCACTGAAGTTCATCTGACGCATGTACTCCCACAGTGCTGTTAGGAAGGGAGTTCCAGGATTTTAACAAGTGACAATGATGGAACACAATACACTCCCAAGTAAGGTTGGTATGTGGCTTGGATGAGGACTTGAAAATCATTGAACAGTACAGCACTGGAAGAGGCCCTTCAGCCCACCATATCTATGCCAACCATGATACCATTTTAAACTAACCTCATCTATGTGCACATGGTCCATATCCCTCTATTTCCTGCCTGTTCATGTGTCTATTAAATGTCTCTTAAATGTTGCTATTGTAGCTGCTTCTACCACCTTTCCTGGCAGTGTGTCCCAGACATCTACCACACTGTACAAAAAACTTGCCTGGCATATCTCCTTTAAACTTTCCACCTCTCACCTTAAACCTATGCGCCTTCGTGACAAAAACAGAAATTTCAGGCGAAAATCAGTCACTGTGGCGGCACCTGTGTGTTGAAAAGAGTTAATATTGGGAGTCTGGTGACTCTTCTTCAGATCACTAAACGTATCAGGTCACCCCTCAGCCTCGTCATTTTAGTGAAAACAATCCAAGTTTTTCCAACCTATTTGTACAGCTTATACAGGCCAATTCATGCAACATCCTGGTAAACCTCTTTTACACCCTCTTCAAAGCCTCCAAATCTTTCCTATAGTGTGGTGAGCAGACTGCACATAATACTCTAAATGTGGCCTAACTAAAGCTTTAGACAGCTGCACTATGTTGTGCATTTGCTACTCTTGTCCTTTGGGATAGTAGAAGTCATAGGTTTGGAAAGTTGTTGAATCTTGTATATTATATGCATTGCGTGCACTGTGTCTTGGTGATGGAGGGAGTGAATGTTTAAAGCTGTGGACAAGGTGTCAACCATGCTTTGCCCTGCATGGAGTCATGCTATTTGATTGTTGGAGCTGCACTCATCTTGACAAATGGGGAATATGCCATCACATTTCTGACCTAGGAATCGTGGATGATGGACAGGCAATTGGGAGTCAGGTGAATTACTCATTGCAGAATTCTTAGACTCTGATCTTCAGTTATAGCCACAACCCTCAGGTTTTTGGACCAATTACGTTTTTGGTCAATAGTGTGCCCAGGATGTTGATAGTGGGGATTCAATAATAGGAATATCACTGGACATCGGGAGAGGATGGTTAAATTCTCTTGTTTTAGATGGGCATTCCTTGTCACTTGTGTGATGTGAATGCTACTTGCCACTTTTCAGTTCAAGCCTGCATGTTGTCCAGATTTTGCTATATAACGGACATAAATTGGAGTGGAGTAACAGTGGGGTTGCAAATGGTACTGAGCACCGTGCAACCATCAGTGAACATTCCCATTTCTGACTGCACAGTTAAGATCACTGAAGAAACAGTTGAAGACGGTTGGACCTCAGACAGTACATTGACAAGCTTTCCCCCATCCTCTCCCTCATCTTTGATGGTCTGCAATGCTGTTAATGGGCTTTGAATATAAATTAATCAACTTGAAAATTATTGGTGATGTTTAGCAGATGAAAAAATACCATAGGTGATTTGGTGATGGCGGGGGGGCACAGGGGAAATTTCAATTGTCTGTGCAAGAGAACTTCTGGATAAAAACAAAGTACATTGACAAGCTCGTTCATTGGTACTCTGGGACTGAGATGATAGACCTTCAATGACCACAGCTATAACCTTTGTTCTATTTATGACTTGAGCCAATGGATATTTCCACTCCCTGCCCTCTTCCACCCTGCTGCTTGACCAATCTTCCAATTTCAACACTTGTCCCAGATGTTAATAAGGAGCATTTTGCACAGACTGGGCAGCATGCATTGTTGTAGTCTCTTGTTCTGAGGTCAATGCTGGGGGGAGGAGGGTATGCATGGTTTTGCTCCTTTAGCTTTTCTGTAACAATTTGGTACAACTGAGCGGCTTGCTAAGTCAACCACATCGCCTAGGTCTGGAGTCACACATGGATCAGAGCAGGGAAGGACAACGGGTTTCTTTCCCTAAAGCATGAAAGCAATGGTGGGTGTGTATGAGATCAGACTTTGAGGAACACATATTATAAGGGATTGCAGGGGTAGAACATGAGATTGACGGAGGCAAAACGTCAACAAATTTGAAAGCATGGATTTGGATTTTAGGAGAAAAATGGAATGAGGTAGATGTGAAGCTAGCTGATTGACAGAGATGGAAGCAAAAAGTCTTTGTGATGCATAGCATATGGAATCCATTGAGCTGTGGGTAAAGTAGGACGTCAAAGTTACATATATGTGATCCAGTCCAAGACTGGATTGGAAGGGGATTGTTTTGGTGGTGAAAGAACGGAATGTGTGGTAGGGACTCAAAACAATAGATTCAGTCTTCCCAATTTTTAACCAGAGGTAACTGTATCCAGAAGTGCATGTCAGATAAGCTGGCTGAGACAATCAGGGAATAGAACTGGTTGAAAGAGATGATGGTGAGGTAGAACTAGTGCCATCATTCCCAAGAATAAAGAGCTATTCTATTTTATTTTGGGCCGTTTTACACTTCTGGCAATGTCCCCACAACTCTGCCACAGACATAGATAATCAATTTGATACAAGTTTGAGGAAAAGTTCTATACACTCCCTGATATCAAATGTTTAGCTTTAACTCAACTTTATCTCTTTATAACGCAATGAACAAAATACTAAATTCCCTAGCAGAGGCAGAAACCAATGAGTGCTACAGAATACTTTTAAACATCCAACGCTGACAGTTACTTCACAATTCTGGCAGCAACTGGTGGAGAGAGAAACTGACTTAACATTAGAAGTCCAATATGAGTCTTCTTTGAAACTCTTTTAAGCACTTTTGGCTTTTTGTTCTGATTTCCACCATCCTCCTTATTCTGCTTTTCTGTTACCCACAGTTATTCTATAAGCTGCTATTTCAATTCAAACTAAATTTCTAACTTCTGACAACATCATATATATCTGTTTCATGCAACCATGTGGGGTGGGGACTGAGATTCCAATTCAGCTTTGACCTATTGGCCTGCTGATTTTGAATCTTGTTCTTCTTATTCCGTTGAAGTGAAGTAATTTCCCTGCATGTATTCATCTATGCTCTCCAGTTGTTGAATGCTCAATTTCTATTACCGACCCTGTTGTTCTTGTCTGAGCCCTCCCCAGTACATCACTGCTCTGTAGATGCCAAGACTCCCAAAGTTGCACATGTCATTTTACATATGGCCTCATTCAGAGATGCCTGCAAAGTTGTAATAATTTTTACTTGCTGTTAACATATTATTCACCACAAATCCAAGCACATTGAAAAGATTTTTTTTCTTTATTCATTCATGAGATGAGGGAGTTGCTGGCTAGGCAGTATTTTTTGCCCATCCCAATTACCTGGGGGCAGTTAAGAGTCAACCACATTGCTGTTGGTCTGGAGTCACATTTAGCCAGACCAGGTAAGGATGGCAGTTTCAAGAACGTAAAATCTTTAACTTTCCACTCCATTAGTATTACCCTAAGACTTGAGAATCTCTTTGATTTCTTATCCACTTTGCCTCAGTGGCAGCATTCTTTTGTTAGATAGAAAGTTAACAGTCTGACTTCTACATTCGAGTCTTCTACGCACAATCTTGACTTATAAAGTAGCGCTGAAGGAGTTCAGCATAGTTGTAGGTATGGCTTTCAGGTGAGACAATAAATCATAGCCATGTCCGTTATAGTTGAACTCCCCCGGCCAATATTTCTTTTTACAATTAACACAAATAGAAACAGATTTAAGAAAATCACCTTACTTGCTATTTGTCGGTTCTTGCAATGTGTGAATAGACTGCAAAGTTTCCCTGCATTAAAGCACTCAAAAGTAATCGGTTATGTAAGATATGATTTGGGCTGCCCCAAGGATAGGAAAAGCACTATGGAAATGAAATCTCTTCTTTTAATTTGATTCAATTGCTCGAACAGGTTGACGTTAGGAAGGAGGATGTGCTAGAAATTTTGAAAAACATGAGGATAGATAAGTCCCCTGGGCCAGATGGGATATACCAAAGGTTCGTACAGGAAGCGAGGGAAGAGATAGTTGCACCTTTGGCGATGATCTTTGCATCCTCACTGTCCACTGGAGTAGTACCAGATGATTACAGGGTGGCAAATGTTATTCCCTTGTTCAAGAAAGGGAATAGGGATAATCCTGGGAATTACAGACCAGTCAGTCTTACTTCTGTGGTGGGCAAATTATTGGAGAGGGTTCTGAGAGATAGTATTTATGATTATTTGGAAAAGCACAGTTTGATTAGAAATAGTCAGCATGGCTTTGAGAGGGGTAAGTCATACCTCACAAGCCTTACTGAATTCTTTGAGGATGTGACAAAACACATCGATGAAGGTCGAGCAGTGGATGTGGTGTATATGGATTTTAGTAAGGCACCTGATAAGGTTCCCCATGGTAGGGTCATTCAGAAAGTTAGGAGGCATGGAATTCAGGGACATTTGGCTGTCTGGATACAGTATGGGCTGTCCAATAGAAGACAGAGGGTGGTAGTAGATGGAAAGTATTCACTCTGGAGCTCAGTGACCAATGGTGTTCCGCAGGGATCTGTTCTGGGAACCCTGCTGTTTGTGATCTTTATAAATGACTTGGATGAGGAAGTGAAAGGGCGGGTTAGTAAGTTTGCCGATGACACAAAGGTTGGTGTAGGTGTGGATAATGTGGTGGGCAGTTGTAGGTTGCAACGGGACATTGACAGGATGCAGAGCTGGGCAAAGAAGTGGCAGATGGGATTCAACCCAGAAAAGTGTGAAGTGATTCGTTTTGGAAGGTCAAATTTAAATGCAGAATACAGGGTTAATGGCAGGATTCTTGGCAGTGTGGAGGAACAGAGGGATCTTGGGAACAAGTCCACAGATTCCTCAAAGTTGCTACCCAATTTGATAGAGTTGTTAGGAAGGCGTATGGTGTGTTGGCTTTCATTGGCAGGGGAACTGAGTTTAAGAGCTGCGAGGTTATGCTGCAGCTCTATAAAACCCAAGTTAGACCACATTTGGAATATTGTGTTCAATTCTGGTCACCTCAATATAGGAAGGATGTGGATGCTTTAGGCAGGGTGTGAGGAGATTTACCAGGATGCTGCCTGGACTGGAGGGCAGGAATGGCTGAGGGAGCTAGGGCTTTTCTCTTTGCAGCGAAGAAGTGTGAGAGGTGACTTGATAGAGGTGTACAAGATGATGAGAGACACAGATAGAGTGGATACTCAGAGTCTTTTTTCCCAGGGCAGAAATGAGTATTACGAGGGGGCATAATTTTAAGGCGATTGGAGGAAGGTTTAGGGGAGACGTCAGAGGTAGGTTCTTTACACAGAGAGTGGTGGGTCCGTGGAATGTGCTGCCAGCAGTGGTAGTAGAGTCAGATACATTAGGGACATTTAAGCGACTCTTGGATAGGCACATGGATGATAGTAAAATGTAGGGTATGCAGGGTAGTTTGATCTTAGAATAGGATAATAGGTCGGTACAACATCGTGGGCCAAAGGGCCTGTACTGTTCTGTGTTCAATTTGTCACAGGTTACAATAGCTAGATCCAGGATTTTAATATGAGCAAAACAAATGGTATGATAAAGGTCGTTTCCTCCATTAAAATTTAAAACAGTCCCAACAACCTCTGCAGCTAAATAACATTATAAGAAGGTAATTTTGTGTGCCTGCTTTTCCAATTCACGTCATACACAAGCCAGTTTCACTTCCTAGGTCAATGCCAAAACAGTTTTTGGTTCTGAACGAACATTACAAAATGGCCCAAAACACAACATCACAAAACAGTATTGCACTTCACGTTAGTGATTCTGAATCTGGCTCTACATCCCAATTTGGCATCACTAGTTTAGAATATATTGCCTGAAGTCACCAGTTATCTTTACACGCTCTGAAATAAGGTCCCACTCCTTTATTTACTAGAGGGCACTCAAATTGATCAATCTCTTTCTGTGCACAGAATATCATCGTATTTTGGACTGCATGTTCAAATCTCTTTTTAACTTTATTCTCAATATTACTTATTTCAAACTCCGAAAGTTTCATTTTAGCCCTTCCCGCAAGTTCAGATTCCTTCATTTCTAAATGATCTTGAACATGTGAAGAAATCCTCACTTCTCCTATTGTCAAGCAGTATATAACACTGCAAATTTAATCAAGTTTCATCTTTCAGAGTGTGCCATGTCACAGCAATCCATAGGATATTGTTTCCTACAATATGACCCATAAACTCGAGTGTCAAATGTAATTTACATTCTATGATGCTCTGGAAGTTATCAGCACTAATTAGGCCTACCAGCCAAGCTAATCAAATAAAGCTTTAGATTTCAAACCAAATGAGTAATAAATGAGTCACCACTGGAAGGAACACATCGACTCACCTGCTTTGGGATTGTCTGGGTTCTTGTCTGGGTGGCATTTCAAAGCCTTCTGTCTGTATGCTTTCTTAATCTACAAATTCAAAAGATACAAACAAAAAGAAATCATGGTAAGGAACAAAACATCTATGAGTTAAACTAATGTCCAAAACTGAACTTGGAAAGGTCATCCTTTTTACACTCCTCCCTGTACTTAAAACTATTTTCTTTCTCTCCTGAAATTCGCAAACAATACAGTGATACAGGTTCACACACACTGGCATGCTGAATAATCAAGCTTGACTCAGACAGCAAGGACATTGGGGGAGGCGGGGGGTCGAACATGTGTGTACTACAACTCCAGAGACAGAGACACAGCAGTGCCCCAAAAGTGACAGTACATTTTGCCTCAGTCTGGAAAATGTCCCAATCATTCATCAGGGAGCCCCTGCTGAAACGTGGGCAGGATCAGCTGCAGTGGCAAGTCATTGGATGGCAATCACAAACACGTAAATGACTACTTGAGGAAAGTGCATGTACACAGCATGATCTGAATCTGTTGGAAGACATGGCAAACATGTTACAAAAAATAGTATTGTTGCATGATATATTCTAGTTAAACATTTAAAATCCATGTTGCTACGCAGCAGGCAAGTTGAGCAAGATGACAAGGCTGAGTTGTGGACAGACAGCTCAGCAATGCAAGATCAAAGCTACAGATCATCTTGTCAGCTGTATGATAGTCATTTTAAGGTTTCACATACGGTTGCATTTCACATTTGGATCCATGGGATTATGTTGTGGCTTCAAAGTGGCTGTCATAAAGTGGGTCATTGAAAACAAACAACCTGAAAAGACCCAAGTTAACTGTAGTTAACATCTTAACTACTTGACTTGTCTGCCAATTTGTGAATCATATTTGAGCAACCTCTGACAAGCTTAAGCTTCTGGCAATAAGATAGTTAATAATGATTATTCCTATTTTATGAATAAGCACAGATTTTCCCAATTAAAATTTGTACTCAAAGAAATGAAACTGTGAAGTCTGGTTGTAATTGTGGTTTTGAATAAGGAAATCACAACGATCCAACAGCATTCCATGTGCTATTTGTTTATCACCCTTGCTTGTTTTGAACCGCAGAGAAGCTGATCAGTGTGCTGTGGGGCAGATGGCACAGACTGGTCACAGCATACCTCACTTGAGAGCAGAGAAAGTGTGCCAGTTTTATAGTATTGTTGAAGTGAACTGGAGAAGCTGGACAGCTTTCAATGCTGTATTTGTTTGCATCCTCTACCATCAGTCAACCACAGCTGGAGAGAAAACAAAACAACAGAATCGAAATCCAAGCACAAGGGTTTCAAAAGTACCATCAGAATACATTTGGAACTGCCTCATGCCAAACCTCAGCTCAGGAAGATTGCAGTGTCGTCCAATATTCAGGAGTGCAGCAAGCGAGGGAAAGGACAAAGGGAACCTGAACACTAGGGTTGTAGAGGGAATAATGTGACTGCACTTGGGTTGTTCCTAGTTAGCTCAAAAGCAAGCTCACCAAAAAATCTGTTAGTACTTGTGTCCATTTATCCACTTGACTGACAAGTGATGGATCATGTGAAAACTTTATGTTACAATCCTCAGAGAGGGATCACGTTAAACAAAAGATTTGAATTCCCAGTGATCAATGTAAAATAAATTCAATGACAAAATTTAAAGTTTTAATAATTCTACTATAAGAAATAAACTAAAACCAACATGGACTAAATTTTACCCAGTAGGTAATTAATATTCTAAAGTACGGAAACAATAACTCTTATTAATGTCTTAATGTGACCAAAAATCTCATGCTGCAGATAGATAACTTTATAACACACTCTCCACAGAATTTATAGGGGACATTCCACAGTCACTCACAACTTCCAATGGGTTCACCTATTCCCAATTCACAGAATCGAAACATCCAGACATCAATGAAGATCCTCTCCCTCAACCCTCTAATAATTCCAAAATTGATCTTTAGCAGTAAGCCTCCATTCCAGTCACCACTTCTTCCAGTCGCATCAGAGTTAACCTTCTAGAGTCTTCAGATTGTCATGGGATGCATATCTTGGACAAAGATATACTCCTTTCTACTGCATTCTGCTTGATAATGCAGAGGATCAGTAGCTTTCTCGTTTTTGCTAACCACACCAGAACTGTGCTATGTACTTTACACTCAAACCAAGGTTTTACATAACATTGAAGTTGATAGTGCGCTAGACAATTTGATGATCTGACTGAAGCCAAGTGGAAGATTCCAGAGGACAGTATACAAACATTCAACTTTGCCATTTGAATTCACTACAATCTACTCCTGTTAATAGACATTTTAGAATGGAATTATCTCGTGACATACATTATGTCATTTTAAAAGAGCACAGGCAGATTAGTTTTCTGCAGTTCAATTAATTCAATTAGAACTAAAATATAAGTCAAATTTGGTAACTTTGAATTAAGAGTGGTCTGCATTTATTCCATTCAATGCTGAGACTGTAAATCAATGGAAAGGTCGTTCAGCCCACCCATGAACTCCATCAACCAGAATTTCTCTGCAGCATTTCAAAACTGGGTTCTTATGGTTATTCTCTTCACTGATGAAGAATTACATCCAGTACTTCTGAAGTGAAAGGGTTTAAACAGACGAATGCCAAAAGAAACAAAATGTACAACCGCTTTCTATCTTTGAGATGAAGACAGATACACAAGCTTTCCGCATTCAGCATTGAAACGTGGGGCTGGAAATCTGGGCAAAAAAGGGTCCACAGAAGAGGTTTGTGCAACAAAAAAAGAGGAGACTTCAGTTATCCTCGCTATTTAGCGATTGAGCAACAGGTGAGAATTTGGCAGAGAAAATGGCAAAGCTCAACTCGTGATGATGAATGCTAATCAACAGTGATCAGATGTGTTAGGTTTATATCCCCCACCTTTAAGCAAATGAAGGTGGCCATTGTAGCAGGCAAAGAGCAGTGGTGGGAGACAGTAGGAATAGTTACCAAAGACAGAGATGAGTATTTAAAGTATCTTACAGAAAAATCTATATTCTATATTGATTATAATGAATGCAATAAGTTTTACAAGAAATTCCCACAGAATCTGACCACGCCAGGAGTGTTCTCCATTTTTCTTATATTCTTTCTCCCCTCCACCCTCTCCTACACACAGCCTTATCTTAGAGTCATAGAGCTGTACAGCATGGAAACAGACCCTTTGGTCCAACTCGTCCATGCTGACCCGATATCCTAAATTAATCTAGTCCCATTTGCCAGCATTTAGCCCATATCCCTCTAAACCCTTCCTATTCATGTACCCATCCAGATGCCTTTTAAATGTTGTAATTGTACCAGCCTCCACCACTTCCTCTGGCAACTCATTCCATACACACACCACCCTATGTGAGAAGGTTGCCCTTTAGGTCATCTTTTAATCTTTCCCCTCTCATCTTAAACTTATGACCTTTAGTTTTGGACTCCCCTATCCCGGGGAAAAGACCTTGTCTATTCACCCTATCCATGACCCTCATGATATTATAAACTTTTACAAGGTCACTCCTCAGTCTCCGACTCTCCAGGGAAAACAGCCCCAGCCTATTCAGCCTCTCCCAATAGCTCAGAAGCTCCAAGCCTGGCAACATCTTTTGCTCTACCCTTTCAAGTTTCACAACATCCTTCCTACAGCAGGGAAACCAGAATTGCATGAAGTTTTCCAAAAGTGGTCTAGCCAACGTCCTGTACAGTCACAACACAAGTCCTATACTCAGTGCACTAACCAACAAAGGCAAGTATACCAAACACCTTCTTCACTATCCTGTCTATCTGTGACTGCCCTTTCAAGAAACTATGAACTTGCACTCCAAGGTCACTTTGTTCAGCAACACTCCCTAGTTGTTTTGCATCTGGTTTACTTTGCTTTCAGTAGAGAAGATCCATTCTCTCCCTTTAGCACCTTTACATTCACTTTACATCTTTTATTCCCTTTTCATCACTTAACAAGACCTTTGTCTTTTGCTTTAGCCACTACATCGTCTGATCCCTTTGCCCCTCCTCCACCTCTGTCCAAGTATATAAGAACCCATTTTCCACCCCTTCCAGTTCCAAAGAAGAGTCACATCGGACTCGAAACATTGACTCTGTTTCGCTTTCCACTGATGCTGCTAGACCTGCTGAGCTGCTGCAGCATTTTCTGTGTTTGTTTCATGTTTTATTTCCCATATTAACATATTATTAGTAAGGCGTTTGACAAGGTTCTGCATAGTAGACAGGTTAGTAAAGCTAGATCACATGGGATTCAGGGAGAGCTTGCCAATTGGATACAAAATTGGCATGATGGTAGCAGACAGAGGAAGGTAACAGACGGCTGTTTCTCGGGCTGGAGGCCTGTGACCAACAGTGTTCTGCAGTGATTCCACATATTGGATCCTTTGTTGTTTGTCATTTACATAAACAATTTGGATGCGTCTATAGGAAGCAGGGTTGGTAATTTTGTGGATGACATCAAAATTGGTAGTATAGTGGACAGTAAAAAAGATTATCTAAGATTACAAAGGGATCTTAATCAATTGGGGCAATGGGCTGAGGAGTGTCAAATGGAGTTTAATTTAGATACATGAGAGGTGTTGCATTTTGGTAAGATGAACAAGGGCAAGACCTACATACAGTAAATGGTAGGGCCTTGGGGAGTGTTGTTGAACAAAGAGACCTAGCATTTCAGGTACATAGTTCTTTGAAAGTTGCATTGCAGATAAACAAGGTGGTAAAGAAACATTTAGCATGCTTGCCTTCATTGGTCAAACCATTGAACATAGTGGTTGGGACATCATGTTATGGTTGTACAGGATGTTGGTGAGGCCACGGGTCTGTTTCCATGCTGTATGACTCTATGACACATTTCCATACAAAATAAGGTCCTTAAGACAGTGTCAAAATTTGGACATCCTATACTTTCTTTCTCCAAGTTTCCAATTTACACCCAAAGGACCAGCATTTTTCAAATACACTGAACCTGAATGCCACAAGAAAGCGCATAAATTACCAAAGTTAGGAAAACAACTATGAAGGAAGGTTCTGTATCGCCTAAGCCTGTTGCTTAGATCCAACTTGATGTCCTTGGTTTAATTCGGGCCACTATTCTATTCAGAATTGTCACTATTATTAAAAGTATCTGATGCAGAAGCTGAAGAGGAAAAAGTGAGGCTTAGAATTTGCTGCTTTTCTTAAATGTAAGTATTGCAGTGTCAGAGAGGATTTCTCCCAACAAGAGGGGGAGCTTGCAGTAATCGTGCACCCCTGCATAATGCTGTGAGTTAATGTTAAGGCAGGGTAACACTAAAAAGGAAACATACAAGAAAACGACAGGCTTCAAAACTGCTTGCATATGCAAAATTCTGGAGCAGATGTAACCCAATTGCAAAGCAGGATTACTTCCAAACCAGAGCTGAGGGAAAACAGGACATTGATCGACATCAGACATATAAATCACAAAAGCTGCAAATTCTTAAGAAAAAACATATGTGCACTCATAGACAAAAAGTGCTTTTCATGTGAACATGTAGGTGGTTGTGGTCCAGTAAAACAGAAGGCTCTTTGATTGGTGAAGAAGGTAAGGATGGCAAAAGAAGATAGAAGATGACACAGAAAAGAAAGAAGAGGAGAAAACACGCAAGAAGGGTGAAACTGCAGAAGAAGAATGGGGCGTTTTCCCATCCAGAACTAATATAGGAAGTATGTAGCCTGCTTTAGACAGCAAATTGCTGCCTGAATTTAGCCTCCTTATAAAGCTTGCTCTGACTTTGTCGTAATCAGGTAGATTCAAAATTGAATATTCATTGTCAAACCCAATCCTGTACCACAAAGGGGACAAAACTAACAACTCCAGTACCAATCTAAGCGGCACACTGGAGCATCCCTACTTCTGAGCTAGGTGACCCAGGTTCAAGTCCCACCTACTCCAGTGATTCGCAATAACAGCTCTGACCAGGTTGATGAGCAGAACACACCACAGTGCATTGCTGGGAAAATGGTTCTGAAAAGGAACAGATATTTTTAAATTTCAAAGATGACTAAAAATGGATGTGCGGACTAAAAAGAGTCTGGTCACCAGTTGGGCCATTATCTTTTGATAAAAAAATCGCAACAAATAAAACAATTTTCATAAAGATTGTTTATATCTTAAAATATTTATTAGAACCAGTGCCCCTTCTAATTCATTATTCCCATTGCCTTCCATAAAGATGATGCTTACTGGGGTATAGTTCCACAGGAACTGTTTGGTCTCTCTGGTATGAAATACAACACTAGATACAGTCAGGCTTTGTGAATCTCATAGCATCATAAGCCCAGTTAAAAAGAGAAAGAGGACAAACTCAGCAGGTCTGGCAGCAACTGTGCAGAAGGAACAGGGTTAACATTTCAAGTCCAATATGACCCTTCTGCTGAAGAAGAGTCATGCTGGACTTGAAACATTATCAATTTTTTTTTCTCTACAGATTCTGCCAGATCTGCTGAATTGCTCCAGCACTTGTTCTTCATTTCAGATTTTCAGTGCCTGCAATATTTTGTTTTTATACTAGCATCTTAAGTCCAGCTTGTTCCTACCCTCCACATGTTCAAAGAGATCCAAATATGGCAGTTTTCTACAGGGCTTCCTTCACAAGAAGCAGAGTAGAAATCTGTTGCTTTCCTCAACTTCATCCAAGAGGCCGAGGTCAATTACAGAAGCCTAAGGTTGCCCAGGCTAAAATCAGTTCGTCCAGCACCGATCAGGGCTTTAACCTGGGACTTTCTGGTCCAACCAGCTCAGGATCAGATCATATTTATTTACTGAATTATTTAACTGGTCCCCAGCCCTACCACTCCAGGCAGAGACACATGTGCACCCAAATGTGACTTTTTTTGTCTTTTACCTCTCATTTTGTCCCCAAGGTTTGCTGCTCTGTCCCTTAAAAGCTGAGCAAGTGACATTGCTTCCAAGCCTCTGTCAATGCTGCCCTTGGCCTTGATGGTTGACATCCGCCAGTTCCTCTTTTCCGACAGCTAACACCTCTCTTCAATTCTGAAGCTCTCAAATAGTCTGAAATTGGGAATTCTGCATGCCTGAAAAATCGTTTTTCAAGTTACTTTTCAAAACATTTTCTTGCCTTCACCTTTTCTTAGCTAGTTTCCAGCTTCTGAACTTTCCCTCAATGTTAGAGAAGCAGATGTGAACATACAAACAAACATTCAAATTAAGCATAGAATGTGGTCCCTTGAGCATACTCTGTGATTCAGTAAAACCATGGCTAATCCAGTCGAGTTGCAAATTCCACTAGAACTGCATACAATGTTTAAGAAGTAAACTCATCAATGCCTTCAGCATAATGTACTTAACTTTGTGTTCAATTCCTCTCGTGATAAAAGATAGCCTTAATTAGCCTTAATTACTTGCTATACCTGAATATTAATGACTTGTGATTCATGTTGCAGAACACCTAAATCCTTCTGCACCTCAAGAGTTCTGTAGTTATTCTCTATTTAGGCAATATTCTCCATTTTGTATTCTTCCTGCAAAAAAGTGAACAATATCCATTTACGCATACTCTCTGTTTTCTGCCAGCCAATTGTCTATCCATGGGAGTATGTTACCTCCTACTGCACATTCTTTTACCCTGCCCAATAACTTTTGGCTCCTTGTCAAGTGTGTTCTACAAATCCAAGTACAGTACATTATTGGCCTCCCCTTACCCAAAGAGCATTTTACGCTTTCAAAGGACTCCCATTGATGAAATATGATTCCCCTTTCACAAAATCATGCTGACTCTTCTTGTTTGCCTGGAGTTTTTAGGCCTCCTTGGCGTTTTCCACCGTGAAGACTGATGCAAAGTACTTATTCAAATCCTCTGCCATTTTCAGGTTCTCAATTATTATTTCCATAGCCTCATTTTCTCAAAATGGCCCATGTTCACTTAGACTTCTCCCATTTTATATATTTTAAGAAGATCTTGCTGTCTGTTTTGATATTACTTGCTAGTTTTACCTCAATGTTTACATTATCCCTGCTTTTTATCATCTTTTGTTGCTGTTGCTTTAATTTTTATATTTTATTGATCCACCATCTTACACTTAATCTTTGTCACATAATACTGTTTTCTTTCAATTTAATGCTATCCTTACCTTCACTGGTTAACTATGATCGGTTTATCCGCCTTCCTAGAATCCTTCTTCCTTACTGGGATACATTCTTTATGACAATTGAGCTAAATGGCTTATAGTTACTAGTGTTCTACCTTCCTCTTTTCTTGAATACAAGGGTTATATTTGCTACTTTCTAGTCTGATGGAACCTTTCCAGAATCTAGCGAATTTTGAAAAATTAGTACAGCGGCTTCTGACAGTGGTGCTTCTATTGCTGGAGTCTGTTAAATTTGGGTTGTGAAATTGCTCCCCTTCCACTCTTCTGGTGTCAAGAGAATATGAACATTTCATTTTGTGAACTTCTGCTTTGTCCCTATAGTTCAATACTTCCCTGCAGTTGTAAAATTGAAAAAAGGCGTGTATTTATAATGAAAAATTTAAGAACAAAACTAGAGATGCTCTGCTGAGTTTGGTGAGGATGGAGTAATATGTAGGACAGCATAGAACACAAAGTTATGCAGAGATGAGTAGTGGTGAACTTGGGACATTCACTATACAACTAACAGATTTCTCGCAGCGCAACTCATGACGCATCAGATAATATGCTGTGATTTTTAAAAGCCAAACTATCAGTTTCTCATCAACAAAGTGTAACACAAAGTAAATGAGACACATAAATGCATGTTTTTTTTTCTTTATTTATTAACAGGTTGAGGGCTTCACTGGCTAGGCAACATTTATTGCCCATCCCTAATTGCCCAGAAGGCAATTCAGAGTCAACCACATTGCTGTCGGTCTGGAGTCACATGTAGGCCAGACCAGGTAAGGATGACAGTTTCCTTCCCTAAAGGAAACAGTGAACCAGATGTCACATACAAGTGCCAAATATGTTACGTACTTATTGAGTTTTCATAGCTATGCACACCACAGTGCAAGACCAAGTCTTCAATGGAAAAGGGGTTTAAACCACACATTCTACATTTACTTTCAAGTGATTGGACTCTAATTAGATAGATACATTTAAATAGCTAAATAGTAGCTACTTGGGAATTAAATGACCAAAATTGTTTAACACAGGAGACAGTAGCAGGAGTAGGTCATTTAGCCATTTGCCATCATTCATTATGGTCATGGCTGATCATCCAACTCAACAGTCTGTTGCTACTTTTCCCTCCTGTCCTTTGACCCCTTTAGCCAAGTGTTGTATCCAACTCCTTCTTGAAATCATACTATATTGTGACCTCAACTGCTTTCTTTGGTAGCAAATGCCAAGACTCACCACTCTCTGAGTGAAGAACTTTATCCTGATCTCAGCACTAAATGGTTTAAATGGTTTACCCCGTACCCTTAGACAGTGATCACTGATTCTGGACTCCCCTGTCATCGAAAAAGTCCCTTCTGCCTCTACCTGTCTAGTTCTGTTAGTATTTTATAGTTTTCTATGAGATTCCCCTCTCATTCTTCTGAATTCCAGCAAGTATATTCTTAACCAACAACTTCTCCTCATACACCAGTCCTGTCATTCCAGGAATCAGCCTGGTAAACCTTTGTTGCATGCCCTCTATAGCAAGAACATCTTTCCTCAGAGAAGGAGACCAAAACTGCACACAATCTTCCCGGTCTGGTCTCACCAAGGCCCTGTATAATTTCAGCAAGACATCCCTGCTCCTGTACTCAAATCCTCTCGCCATGAAAGCCAACACACCATTTGCCTTCTTGAACTCCTGCTATGTCTGCATGCTTACCTTCAGTGACTGGTGTACAAGGACACCCAGATCCTGTTACACATTCCCCTCTCTCAATTTATAGCCATTCAAATAACTATCTACCTTGCTGTTTTCTTCTCCCAAAGTGGATAATCTCACATTTACCCACATGATACTGCATCTGCCATGCATTTGCCCATTCACTCAGTTTGTCCAAATCACACTGAAGCATATCTGCATCCTCCTCACAGCTTACCCTCCCACCAAGCTTTACATCATCTGCAAACGTGGCGATATTACATTCAGTTCACTCATCAAAATTAATATATATTGTGAATGGCCAGGGTCTTAGCACTAATTCCTGTGGTGCCCCACTAGTCACTGTCTGCCATTTGGAAAAAGACCCATTTATTCCCAGTCTTTGTTTTCTCTCTGCCAACAAGTTTTCTAGCTATCTTAATACACTAACCCCAATCCCATGTCCTTTAATTACACATGCTAATCTCTTATGTGGGACTTTATCAAAAGCCTTTTGGAGGTCCAAATAAACCACATCTATTGGCACCCCCTCATCAACTCCACTAGTTAACACTGGCTGAGGAGATGCAAAACATAAAATTTAGGTGTTACAGTAACATTGCTGATGCAGGACATAATTACAGATAAACAAACTTACATAGTGGTTTCTCTTTACTATATAAAAGACACACACACACACACACACACCTCTGAAAAAGCAAGCTGCAAACAATTGTAGCTAGTGTCCAACTTTGGTACGCATACTTAACACTTGCATGAAGGACTGGTAATTAAGGTCTGTACCAGTGGCTACCGTTTGATTCAACGGATTAAGATTATAGACGGAACCTTTTGCTGAACATAACATGTATTTTACAAATTGTACGTCACCGTCTATACGCTTAGTAAACGTGATGATAAACTAACATACATAGTTATGAGACAGCATTTAATGGAGTCCTGCAGAGCAGACATGAATGCAGTGAATGACAGGGGTACGGTGGGGTCATGCAGGGCAACTTGGGCAGGGGCACCCTTGTCCAATACCCAGCCTTAGAAAAACAGTGCCTAATTTTTTTTTGTGGGGTGGGGAAGAGGAAGAGGAGGAAGGGCTTAGTGCAGGAATACTGCCCAGTGGCAACAGGATGTTAATTAATCTCATTAATGAACCTTATTAAGGCAATCTTCCCTGAACCCAGCGGAATTTAAAAGCTCAGAGATGGAACAGGACGTGCTTCACAAAGGCAGTGCAGCAAACTCTGTTAGGTTTGCTGGCAGTCTACCAGGGTGGTCCCTCATTGAAAGGCACTCGCTGTCCAACCAGAGGAGGGGGAATTGCTGCCACGGGAACTAAATTTGGCATGTACAGTCAATTACAGTGCCAATGGTAAACTACACAATTGTCAAGGTTTAAATGAAAGTAACAAGGGATTGATGGAGTTAAAAGTGTCACAGATCCTCTTATCGTAACGATCAGTTCGTGCCCCAGAGAAATATACAGGAAAACAAGGTAGAAGTACATAATGCGGCAGAATGCCATGCAGACATTTCCTGTATTGGGGCTCACACGCACAGGCATGGCACCAAGCCAGCGACTTGCAATGGAGCCCACTTTAAAAGTACACACAAGCAATACTGAAATGCAAAACAGTATATTTTTTCGATTTTGATGAATTTTATATTCATGCAGAGGTGTTTGGGTTATGCAGTCAAACTTCCTACATTCCCAGTACTTTGGAGCTAATGGTGCCCCATGCACCTTGCTGCCCTTTTACTTCTAAGTGGTAGAGGTCAGCATTTATGGAGGGGTTCTCAAAGAATCATGAGTTGCTATGGTACATCACATAGATGCATGCTGTGGACAAGATATGCCAGTGATGGAGGATATTGGAATTTAGGATAATGGGCCAACAACTTTGCTCTGCATGGTATCTGGTTTTCCTGTCTGTTACTGGAGCTGCACCTATCCAGGCAAGTCCACATCACTCCTGATTGTGCCTGAGAGGCACAGGAGTTATTTTGTAAAATCAGAAGATGAGCCACTTTCTGCAGAACGGCCAGTCTCTGTCATATTCTAATAGTCAAAAATTATGTGAAGCTATTATGTGAAGTTGAATATCAACCATGTTGGTGAGAGACTGGTTTCAGAGGAAAAACAGGTTCCTTCCCTCAAGGGCGGCACAGTAGTTAGCACCGCTGACTCCCAGCACCAAGGACCCAGTTCGATTCCACCCTCAGGTGACTCTCTGTCTGGAGTTTGCACATTCTTCCCGTGTCTGTGTGAGTTTCCTCTGGGTGATGTGATTTCCTCCCACAGTCCAAAGATGTGCAGGTTAGGTGGACTGGCCATGCATGTATAGGCTAGGTGGATATGTCGTGGTAAATGCAGGCTCACAGGATCAGGGTAGGGGTTGTGGGTCTGGATGGGATGCTCTTCCGACAGTCAGTGCAGACTTGATGGGCTGAATGGCGTCTTTCTGCACTGTAAGAATTCTATGATTCTGACATCGATACCCCAATTAAGAGTTTACAACAATTAATCCTTCACAATCACCTCTAATGATACCAAAAGAATTTATGAACTCAGGCCCTAGGAAGCTAAAGCCTGCCAACAGCAGAGCTATCAATAATGAAACAACGAAAATCAGGGAATCATTATCTATATAATCTACCCTCATATGCTGACGTTGTCCCTGCATCAAGTACTATCTCTGGTAGACAATCCTCAGTTTCTTTATATTTGGGTTAGAATCATCACTCTGTAGTCCATCTTTATTGTGTTGTTCTGGACCTCATCAATCATTGGAGATGCCCGTTTATATCCACTCTACCACTTCAGCAAATAGTACCAGAAATCACAACGGTCAAATTGACCATAGCCAGTCTCTAATTAAACCTGTGAAATAGAACAAAGAACTACAGGTGCTGGAGATATGAAACAAACAAAAACAGAAATTTCTAGAGAAACTAGCAGGTCTGGCAGTATCTGTGGCGAGAAGGCAGAGTTAGCCTTTTGAATCCAGTGACCCTTCTTCAGAACCTTCTGCTTTCATTTGCTTCTAACCAAACCTCGCCCACTGGCCATGATATCCAGACTGGCAGTCTCTTTTTCTTCTAAAATACACTTAATTCACAAAAAAATTGTAAATTAGCAGAAATTTAACATTAGATAAAATCCAAAACAGGTCATTCTCTTTCAACACAGTATTTGTCATAGGCCTTAGAAAATGGCCTTTCCCAATTGTGCCTTTGCTGTCATTGGCCCAAACTTTACTGCACAATCAGCATATAGTCCTGGATCTTAAAATGTGTCAGCCTGTAGCACCTAGTTGTTTATAATAATTCTTTATACAGGAAAACCAGCAATTTTCAAGCAGCACAAAGGGGCATTTTTCAAAACGTGATGATCCTCAAAGGAGTAGCTGATGTATATCATAGTGTGCATGGTGCTGGGAACCGCCTGTGGAGCACAGAGCCAGTGTTACAGAGCTGCTCGGGATGAACTTTCACATCTCTATCCAGGTGTTTGCAAGGGAAAATTTCAGAAGGAGGTACACAGCAGTATCTTCCCCAGTGCAACCACAGTGACAGGAGAGGTTGAACTCCAGGTATGCAGACAGGGAGGGCCTCCCCATCTACTAGATAAGCTGTATGTTGGCTTTTGTTTGACAGTTTTGGTGACAAAGTGCTCTGCCAGATAACTTTAACAGTCTACTCCGTGAACCATTCAACACAATTTATTGTCTCCTTTTCCCACAGGACCTTGAGAACATTGCATGTGGATCAGTACCCAATTGTTTCTCTGCCTAAAAGCTTCACCACGAAGTGCCAGACTGCCATGCCCCATGGCATTGTGGCAAGATTTGTCCTTCAGCATTTTGGACATAAATAGAACCTCAGAACATAGTACATGGTGCTTGGGTATCACTGGTCTACACACAGCTCGATGTGGTCTCTAGTCTGGCAGTGTCCACTGATTATTGGAGTCAGACCAATCACTGCCAGTCTCTACGCTTCCCTGTCCACTGACAGTTACAGTCAGACTTACCATCGATGGTCCTGGTCTCGACAAGTCAGTCTGACTAATTTGATTGCAGATCATGACTGCCTTCACCTCATGTAATTCCAAACGTCCACAGCTTGTCTTCTTTATATAACTTACAAATTTTACTTTTCAAAATGCTCCTGATAGTTCAGTCAGTAAAGTTGTTCCATCAGAATATTCGAGGTATAGGAGTACATGTGCGTCAGTGCCCACAGCTGGGGTTTGGAAATGAGAATTTAGTGCAAGTTTCACATCATGACGACAATCTAGTATCTTTTATGGGACAGATACATACATGATTATTGAGCAGGATCATGTGATACGCATGCCATGTGATACGCTCCCCATCCTACAAAGTTGTTACACTCCCCAATCTGACACTACAAGAATGATGACCTGATTGGCGACAGTAAACTAATCAGAAGTTAATGTCCTAATGAGAGGCAGTCAGAAACTTGGCAATGTCTGTGTTACTGGACAGAAGTGGGGGAACTCACTTGTGAGTTTGACTGCCTTGTTCTAATAGGCAACAATAGGACGCTGCATAAATTCTACACAAACATAGGCTGTAATTCATCCGATAATAAAAACCTAATCAGCTGTCATCACACATGGTAAATTGCCTGGGTTAACTGAAGTGCAGGCATATGAAAACCATTACTGCTGCTGTGTACAATACCTACATCTGCAACTCCAATCACGGATCACTCACCAAGTTGGCCACAAACTGTGCCGAGATATAGAGCCTGCATTGTTTACTGCTTCCTCAAAAAAGCAAACGAGCTCCCTTCAGTGCAGTAAGCCTGCTGTACTACTCCCAAAGGCAGCGTTAAAGATACGGGTGAATGGAGAACAGACACAAGCAAGGAGAGGAAGAGGGGGCATGTGAGGAAGGGAACAGCTTGTGTCGGTGAGGGGAAAAATGGGAGAAGACAGGAGAAGAAGTAGATTTTAAATTTCCTTCTAATCAGAAAATCACACATTGATGCATAGAAACTCCAGAACAGCACAGACCAGAGCCATAACATCTGCAGGCTCAAAAACTGCTTCCCCACTGACCTTATGTCCAAATAACCTTCAAACAAACTCAACCAGTCTTAACATAAATTACTCCACAAAAGCCATTAAGTCATGTTCCTAGATTATTTATCTATCTTTCTACTTTCAGAAGATTTGGCAAGAATTGCTTTAAATTAGTAGCATACGAGCACCGAGCATGGCAAGGGTACAGCATGGACTCTTAAGGGGAAGTCTACAAAGTGGCCTCCCCCAGCTGGCTGAGTGCTAAAGAGCGCAGTTGCTGAACTTGATCTGCAGCAAGTGGTAAGGGAATCAATGGGAGTGGAAAACCTACTAGACCTCCTCCTCCCCAATCTACCTCTCATAGAGGTATCTATCCATGACCCTTTGGTAGCAGAGGCCGCTGCACAGTCCTTGTAGAGATGGAAGTACTAACTTCAGGTTGAGGCTACTCTCTCCATCATACGATGTCACAGATGTGGAACAGTTCTGGCAACTCAAAACTGGGTATCCATGTGGTGCTTTTAGTCATCTGCAACAGCAGAATTACATTCAATCACAATCAGTATAATCATGCTGGAGGAGCAACCCAGGTTCAAAGAAGAGTGCACAATGGAAAGCCCAGAGCAGCACCAGACATACCTAAACTTAGGGTGTCAACCTGGTGAAGCTACAACACAGGACTACTTGTGTGCTAACAGTGGAAGCAGTATGTAATTCATAGAATGATACCACACACAAAGAGGCTATTCAGCCCTTCATGCCAGTGACAGTTATTTAGTAGTGCCATCTAGTTAATCCCATAACTCAGTTCTATCATAATAACCCTCAATCTTTTTGTTCTCCTTAAATATTTGCCCAATTCCCTTCAGAAAATTAATATTGAATGTGTCTTGACTACACAAGAAGGCAAAGCATTTCAAGTCATAACTCAGGTAGTTAAAGTTAAACAAACCCACAACCAATGAAGCAGACTGAAGTTCTGCAGTACAGCCACATAGAATCCCCACATGTGGAAGCAGGCCATTCGGCCTATCGAGTCCACACCGACCATCCGATAAGCATCCCACCCACCTACCCTATCTCTGTATCCTTACATTTCCCGTGGCCAATCCACCTAGTCTGTACATCTTTGGATTGTGGGAGAAAATCCACGCAGACACAGGGAGAATGTGCAAACTCCACACAGATAGTCGTCCAAGACTGGAATCAAACCCGGGTGCCTGGTGCTGTGAAGCACCAGTGCTAACCACTCAGCCACCGTGCTGACCCAGAATGCCACCATGAATGATGGTGAACATTCAAAAAAAAACACTGAAGGAGAACCTCTATCACTTATAACGGAGGCATGGAAGGCATCACCTGCAACTTCTATTTCAAGCCAATCATGAACCTGACTTGGAATTCTTTCACCACTCCTTCACTCGTTCAAAATCCTGGAACTCCCTTCCTAACAGCATTGTGGGTGTCCCCAAAACCCAAGGGCTACAGCAGCTCAATATGACAGCTCACAATTACATTCTCCAGTGCAACTAATAAACGTTGGCCTCACTAGAAAAGCCCACATCCAAAGAACAAAATAAAATAATGTACATTATTTTCAAATTGTTATGTGGAACAATGTTACATTGACTTAACCTGATCATTACTTCAGCTCTGTAGTGTGGATTGGAGAAGTTTAGTCATTCCAAGTTTTATGACCTTTGGTATAGTCTAGGTGTGCCTTGGGAGAGACTGAATAAATACACACAAAAAAGACAGCTTCATGTTCAAGATATTGTTGGGATGATTGGGGGTATTCACTGTACCCCTGGGTCACTTTATTTTACATGAAGCTGCAGGGCAAGGCAAGTTACCTCTTTGAATGCAAGCTGCTGAGACTACTTACAAGTGTGAGAGATGCCACTGAAATATGGAAGATATCCATAGCTAACCGGCATCCATAAAAAATACAAATACCTACACTTGAGCAGCAAGCTCTTGCTTCGCCTAATTTAGTGCTCCCATCCCTGCAAATCTGAACCATAAGCACCGCTCAAATTAGAACTGCTTTTGTGTGAAGACTTTATTGCATTATGTGCTCTTAACTTTAACGTGTGGTCTCAGAACCTCATTACAACATTCCCGGTAGACCTCACATTGGTGACTTTGTGAACCTCAACAATATTAAAATCGGAGATAGAAATGCACAAGGATTATATATGTTCCTGGTGTGCTTCAGAATCAAGCTGTAAATCCTCTCAATTTGCCAATGCTGTCAACCTTTGAGAATTTTACTCTGCATTACCAATCCTTTCCCTCAGCAGCAACTTTACTGCGGCAGAACTCCTGAAGAGCTAACTGGGTTTCACCAAATGGTAACCACATGGAGATCCAACAAACTCAACCCATGCCAAGGAGAAGGCCTGGAAACTTAGTTAATTAATAACAACAACTCATACTTTTGTAATCCAAGCTACTAGGGCCCCAAGGGGATTGTGCCAGTTTTGGGAGATGAGAAACCATGAACTTTTAGCACCAAACTCATTTGATTTAACAAAATAGGCAGAGCCAAATTATACTGACCATAGTTATCTTGATAAGCTGTAACCTTGCTGCTGTAGCCCATCAGATTAAAAGACAAATGTGCTCTAACTTTAAAATTTGCAGTCCCTGAGTACAACAGCAGCTTTCCATGGACTGTGTGATTCACGGAACTATCATGCCTCAATGTTAAAAATATTTTTGGTATATTGAGAACGGCAGTGTTATAGTGCCACTTGCTGGACAAGGAATTTTATAACTCCCAAACTGATTCAGTTAAGAGTCAATGCAACTCACCTGTTTGTGCGCTCCTGTTAACCTTCCCGTATTCAGCAATTAATTTTTGTTAAACAGTAGACATTTTTCCTTCATAAAAGACACTACGTATACAGTTTGTAGTGAGGCTATAGAGAGAGGAAACTATCACTTCACAAAGTAATTTACTTCCATAGACAAAACCTGTGTTCTCACAATAGAAAAGTTGAACTCTCAGCTCGTTCTTACAAAAAAAAATAGGGCTTTGACATTGTTACTTTGGGTAGACTTTCAACCCAGGAGTGCACCAAAAATACTAAGATCATGATGACCAGAGCATAAACACAGGACATGTAGAAAGAAACTGAAGGTCTCGTTGTGCAGTGGGTAGTGCCCCTGCCTCTGAGCCAGGAGCTCCAGGTTCAAGTCATGCTCCAGGACTTGACAGTTAACATTTGGAGCTATATGTCAAAAAATGCTGATTATTAGCTGTAAATTCTTCCAATATGCCAAAGGCAGGCAGCGAGAGCTGGATAGACCTCTGGTCAGCCATGCTCAATATGAACTGGAGCCTCTAAAGCTACAGCCTCTGGTGATGAGTAACAAGCTCCAAGAAACAGAGTCTGGAAATGGCCATAACTACATGCCTTGACTACCTCGTACATCACGAAGGAAACTAAAGAGGAAATAATACAGAGATAACAAGGTGTAGAGCTGGATGAACACAGCAGGCCAAGCAGCACCAGAGGAGCAGGAAGGCTGATGTTTCGGGCCTAGACCCTTCTTCAGAAATGAAGAAATAATACACACTTATTTTTATTCAGTACAGCACTTTTCACAACTGAAATCTCGAAGTCTTTCACAGTGAATGAACTACTTGTTTCAAAAGTTTTGTTAGTGTTATAAAGCAGAAAACACAGCAGTCAATGTGTGCGCATCAGCCGCCCAAAAAGAAATTTGATACTGACCAGATAATTTGTTTTCTTGTGATGTTAATTGAGGGATAAATGTTGACCCAGTTCACTGTGGATAACACCCCTCCTCTTCTTCAAGGTGCTGTCATTGGGATTTTTCACATTCATCCAAACAGGTCTTCAGTCTAATGTCTCATTCAAAAGATAGCACGTCTGGCATTGCACTGCTCTCTTACTACTGCACTGGAGAGTTAACCTTTAGTTTTGTGCTCTAAGTCCTGGAGTGGAACTTCAACCTGGAACTCTGTGACTCAGAACCAAGATTGGGCAATTGCTGATAGACAAAGGCACAAAAGAGAATCAGGCCAAGATGTGAGAGGAAGCTTGGAGAAATTTTGTGGGGTCAAACATGTATAAGCACAAAGTTGCTTTTAATTCCTCACAGATAATAGGTACTGCAGATGCTGGAGAATCTGAGATAACAAGGTGTGAAGCTGGATGAACACAGCAGGCCAAGCAGCATCACAGGAGCGGGAAAGCTTGACGTTTCAGGTCATGCTCCAGGACTTGACAGTTAACATTTGGACCTATATGTCAAAACATGCTGATTATTAGCTGTAAATTCTTCCAATATGCCAAAGGCAGGCATCGAGAGCTGGACAGACCTCTGGTCAGCCATGCTCAATATGAACTGGAGCCTCTAAAGCTACAGCCTCTGGTGATGAGTAACAGGCTCCAAGAAACAGAGTAGTCACCTGGAAGTGCTACACCTGCCCCCACACCTCTTCCCTCACCCCAATCCCAGGCCCCAAGAAGACTTTCCACATCAAGCAGATGTTCACCTGCACATCTGCCGATGTGGTATACTGCATCCGCTGTACCCGTTGTGGCCTCCTCTACATCGGGGAAACCAAGCGGAGGCTTGGGGACTGCTTTGCAGAACACCTGCGCTCAGTTCGCAACAAACAACTGCACCTCCCAGTCGCGAACCATTTCAACTCCCCTTCCCATTCCTCAGACGACATGTCCATCCTGGGCCTCCTGCAGTGCCACAATGATGCCACCCGAAGGCTGCAGGAACAGCAAATCATATTCAGTCTGGGAACCCTGTAGCCCAATGGTATCAATGTGGATTTCACAAGCTTCAAAATCTTCCCTCCCCCAACCGCATCCCAAAACCAGCCCAGCTCATCCCCGCCTCCCTAACCTGTTCTTCCTCTCACCTATCCCCTCCTCCCACCTCAAGCCCCACCCCAATCTCCTATCTACTAACCTCATCCCGCCCTCTTGACCTGTCCATCATCCCTGGACTGACCTACCCCCCCACCTACACTCACCTTTACTGGCTCCATCCCCGCCTCTTTGACTTGTCTGCCTCCTCTCCACCTATCCTCCCCTCTATCCATCTTCTATCTGCCTCCCCCTCTCTCCCTGTTTGTTTCGGAGCCCTCTTCCCCTCCCCCATTTCTGATGAGGGGTCTAGGCCCGAAGCGTAGCATTTTCTGATGAAGGGTCTAGGCCCGAAACGTCAAGCTTTCCTGCTCCTGTGATGCTGCTTGGCCTGCTGTGTTCATCCAGCTCCACACCTTGTTATCTTTAATTCCTCACGCTGTCTATACACCTCAACGTTAGTTTCATGCGTGTTAGGATCCCTACACAACAACTTGTTGCCAATTTCTGCCGTGCTACTGATGGTAACATGCAGTAGCTAAGGACAAGGCGGTATCAGAGAGTTCCTTACATTCAGTTTCCAGTGTGCAAATTATCAGCCAGCTTGAGTGGTGAAGCAGTGAATGGAAGCAAGAAAATCTGATACAAAGGTAGCAAATTGTACTGGAATAGAATCACAGATTTGTTGCAGCATGGAAGTAGGCCATTCGGCAAATCATGTCTACCTTGGCTCTCCAAACACGCAAGTCAGAATGTGCCATTTTCCAGTCTTCTCTCTGCAACCCTCCACATTCTTCCTTCTTAAATAAGTCAAATTCTCTTTTGAATGCCTTGATTGAATCTGGCTCTACCAAGCTCTCAGACAGTTCATTCCAGATCCTAACCACTAAATGTGTGAAAGAAGTTTCTTATGCCAGTTATATGATGTGAAGTGTGTGATTTATATATATTTTGGTATTATTTATTTTTGAGTCTTGATTTTTGAATTTTAACTAGTGGCATATGGACTTTGTGTGTCTGAAGGGGTTTAATGCTTAACTTGTGTAACTTAACTTGTACAGCTTAACTTTTGTAGCTACGGTGATGTCTTTTAATACACAGTCTGAGAGAGATAGTTTTAGGGAGTGATGGATTTGTGTTTACACTCGAGATTATATTAATGAACAAAGTAAAAAGTGTAGTACATTAAGCTTTCAGATATCATTTTGAATATTTATTAATTTTGGAGGGGCTTAGGCAAAACACCCATAGCTTTAGAAAATAGCTTTTTACTTCCAAACAAAACCAGAAAGTGCTGGAGAAACTCAGCAGGTCTGGCAGTATCCATAGAGAGAAAAACAGATCTACCTTTGAGTTCAGTGATCCTTTGTCAGCTTTTTAGTTTCAGTTTGGACAGTTCTGCACAGTGTTTAGTTAAAACTGGATGTGTACAGGAATTGTTTTAATTGCAACAGGAAAATGGAGAAAATAGTTTAGATTTATGAAAAAAACAGGTTACATTATTGAAAAGAGTTTAAGCTCAGTTATATATCAAATATGGAAAGAGGCTATCATATTCTCGTGATTGTGAATTGAAGCCACAGCTAAGTCAAACCCTATGTGGGACAGAGAAGGGCTGATGTCTGAGTGCTGTAATAGGATGTTGTTGGGATTAATGCGGTTGTATTTTGTAAAGACCATACCTTTTCATTCTTCTGTATTTTTGATTATTGACTGAAATGGGAAAAGAACTGGTTTAAAACTAAGGATTGTTCAAGGATTACTGTACTTTTCAAGCAAGTAATATAACACTCATTGTAAATGCTACTTACAAAGCTATCTGTTCAAGCAGTGAGGAAAAACCTAGTTACAGACGAGCTGGAGCTCGGAGGCTGTGATGAATGGAGATCTGACTGGGAAAACACAACTGGAGGTTGTGAAATGGAGAGCATTTATCCATGACAAAAGCATCCTGCCTGCCAACAACTACGTGATTGGTTCCTGGGTAGCTGAACAGCTTAAGGTGTGTAGATGTTTGGATCAGGATCCATCGGACATTGGAAGGTGCTTTTTTTGCTTTGCATAAAAAACATCCAAAGTCTGAAGACAGCCAGTTTATTCTCGGTCTTCATTTGCTGTAAGCTGTGACTTTTAGTTAAGGAGTCAGAAACTTTATATGCGCGAACTAGTCACCTTGCACCACCAAGTGAACCTAAAGGAGAAAGACTGGGTGTTTCGATCAGCAAAAGGATCATCTCAGCAAACCTTCCTACAGGGACCATCTTCCATGTCTTTGCTTTCTCTACTAACACCCTTTTCTTGCATCTGCATGTGGATGCGTATTGAAGGGAGAATATTGTAAGGTGGATTAGAGTTTTACCTAGTACAGTTACATATCAACAGTTCATAACTGTTTATCTATCTCATCCGTGCTGTCAACCTGACTCTAAGATAGGTAAATTGGAGAATTCTCCATTCATTTTAAAATCTTTAACTTTTACGATGACTCTGGGAATAGTGAAGGCTTCGTTTCCAGCATGTTACCCCAGTGATGTTAACATATTTTAATGTGTTTCCAAGTGTTTAAACTTGTGCTTTATGTAGCTTTGTTTTACCAAATTACCTTCAGATTCTTGTGCAAATCTTTTTGTTGAATCTGTAGCACAGTGTGAATTTGTGCTTTAGTGAAAGGCCACCTTGTTAAAACTAACAAAAAAAAATCTATCAAGCCAGACTTCAATCTGGGATGTCTTGTCTGGTAATATATCATAACATTTTTGTTTCTTTTTGCCACTTGCTTTAAATCTTGGTCCTCTTGTTCTCGGTTCTCTCACACCTGCAAACAATTTCTCCATCTGCTCCATCCAGACCCTTCATGATCGTGAATACATCTATCAAAAGGTTCCATAGAGATTGGCATGGCTTCTTGTGTTTCAAAGAGTATATTTGTCAAACCTTATCCTATACAAGCAGTATGGACACATTATCTTATCATGGGACAGTATCAAGAATAGGCTTGTCATTAAGAAATTTGATGCCATGAAGCAAGGGCTGCTGCAGAGTTAACTGCTCTCACTATTCTGTCACAACTGTGCCAGCTATGATCTCCAAGCTCAGCTCAGCTTGAATCGAGGGTCTTTTTTAATCTGTAGGGCTTGGCACAAGCAGAAACCATAAGTAACTTTTTAAAATTTCATCCAATCTAACTGCATACAGACCAGAGCAATGTATACACTCCCAAGGAATTCTGTGCGAAGTGACCATTGCAAGCTACATACTATACTAACTAGTCTCAATCTTTTATTTTTCAAATGGAATAATTATCCACAACACCAAAACAGCACCATAAACAGACGTAGCCAATTTCATCAGCCACTGGGGACAAACTGAGTAGGTCTTCTTCACCACCATTCAACCCCTACCCTCTCCAGCCACTCTGTTGTTTGAAGAGAAACCCTTGCTGAAGAAGGTGGGACAGGCTACTCCTGGAGGCTGGGAGTGCAGCTGCTTCCCCTCGATCAGGAATGACCCACTCTATTTCCAGATGCCAAAACGGCTGCTGGCACATGCATAGTGACATTGGCTGGCAGTGTTGCTTTGTTGCTGTGCACATGCACCACCTGCTGGTGGTGTTTACAATAAATGCACCCTTTTCTCAAATAAAAACGGTTAACTGAATTTTGCAATTTAAAAGAAATTAACATTTTCAGTGAACTTTTATGTTCAATGGAAATTAAAACAAGGCTCAGTGTTGAAATGGTTTAGAACGGGTACAGCTACAATTTTTAAAAGACATCTAAAGTACATATAAGAAATCGATTCAGAGATATCTGAAGAAGGGTCCACACCCAAAATAACAAGGTGTGGGGCTGGATGAACACAGCAGGCCAAGCAGCATCATAG
>JAHRHZ010000283.1:5372713-5389211 GCA_024137785.1 Ginglymostoma cirratum | reverse complement strand
TCTCCCTTGATATTATATGCTATTACCATCACTAAGTCTCCCACTATTAATATCCTGCAAATTACCATGGACCAGAAACTGAACCATGTCAAGTATATAACTACTGTGGCTGTAACAGCATGCCAAGTGGTTGTGAATTCTGTGATATTCCCAAAGCCTGTCCACCATCTAGAAGGCACACAGTTGGGATTGTGTTGGAATACACACCACTTGCCTGATTGGGTGCAGCTCCAGCAAGAACCTGATCACTACTCAAGACAAAACACTTAACTAGCACCCCACCCACTTCCTCCAGCCCCAATGCAATGCGGCAACAGTCGCTACCACAGCAACTCAACAAGGATCTCTCAACAGAACCTTCTAATCTCACAATTTCTATGACCTGCGAGGCCAATGGTAGCAACCCCCCAAGCCACAGATCCGTACTCCTGTTCCTTCATTGTCGTTAGATCAAAATTCTGGAACTCCCTCCCAGCAGCATTCCTACATCTCATGGACGGCAGCAGTTCAAGAAGGCAGTTCACCAACACCTTTGAGATGTTACTGGGTTAACATCCCATGAATTTTTATGCTCCTTATCTCCTTATACAGGGGTATGTGGACACCGTCTCAACTTCCAGCCCGAATAGGATAGGGTGTGAAACACCTGTAGGGGTGTAAAACTTCTGTAAACACAAAAAGCATTAAGCTCTGTAATCTTTACGGCTCTGAGATGTTAACCCATTTTCTCTACCCACACTGCCGCCTGCCCCTGTTTCTGCTGAAATGGCCAGGTCAGTGACCTTTGATCAAGCCAGGCAGCTGTCACCACTTGAAATCGCATCCTGTCGTTATCATACACTTCGTGATGATCAAAGCTGTATCCTGTTCTCTTTATGGCGGCATGACCATGTAACCGTGATGTTTCAGATATAGCAAATGTTGTATGTATCTGACAATTGAAAGGGTATAAAGGCGGGGACTGTCCCCTGTTTGGGGAGAATCGCTCACAATATTCAGCACTCTGTGCCGAATTGAGTGCAGCAATCCTCCACAGCTTGTACTTGCTTGGTAATAAAGGATTGTGTTTTTGCAACCAGATCAGTGTCTTGCTCTTGCATCAAGTCCGTGAGGGTCTCCGAAAACCGAACCTAACACCTTCTCAAAGGCAATTAGGGAGAGGAAATAAATGGTGGCCTAGCCAGCAACACTCATGTCCCATGAAAAAAATAACAAAATAAATCAGGTATAATGTTATAAGATATTACAATCAGTGATCAAATGTTTGGACAAATTAGTAGGTTTTCAAGAAGACTTAGAGGAGTAAAAAAGTGGAGATGGACAGATTTTGGGAGGGAATTGTACATATTTATGTCTAATTGGCTGACAGCATGGCCATCAACAGTAGGCAATTGAAGCAAGGAATTTGCAACAGCCCAGAGATGGATAGATACAAAGATTGCAGAACAAAATAGGACTTAACAAAGTTACAGAGATAGAGAGCTTGAGGCCAAAGAAGTTTTGAAGAAGAAGATGAGATTTAAAACTGAGATGTTAGAGGGCTGAATGCCAGTGCAAGCCAGTGAACGCAGCCAACTGAGTGAGCAGAACTAGGTGCAAATTATGATCCAGGCAATAGGTCATTGGATGAGCTCAGCTTTACAGCTTTATGAAGAATGGGGGTCTAGAGCACTGGATATATCAAGTCCAGAGGTTAAAAAAATGACATGGATGTGAGTTTCAGCAACAGATGAGCTGAGTTAGGGCGGAGACAGACAATGTTATGGAGGTGGAAGGAGATGCTCTTCGTGACTGAGAAGATTATGGCCCCAGACACTTCACTCCATGTTAAGTTGAACACCTAGGTCACAATTCATTGAGATTTTACCCGGTGAGAGGGATGGAATCAGAGGCAAATGATTTGCGTTTGTGCTAGTGACCAAAGACAATGAATGAAGTCATCTTAGCAATTAACTGGAGGAAACTTCAGCTCATCCAGGATTGAATGTCAGACAAGCAAGCTGTGTAGGGCTGAAGGACAGTTTGCATTGCTGGTAAACATGTGGAAAGTGATGGTGTGGTTTTAGATTATGTTGTTTAGAAGCAGCAAGGTATCGGAGGAAGCCCAGGAGTTTCCAAAGGTGCACAGGGGCAGGATGAGATTGCCGGATGGTTTCTACTGTCTATGTCAAGAATATAATGATGAAGATACTTCCACACAGCAGGACAGCAAGGAAGAAGCTCTGAGAGAAGAATGGTGTGGAATGCTGCATACAGCACAAGATAAGCGTGGAAGAACAATACACCACAGAGTTAAAGTGGTCATTTGTAATTTAAAAATTGCAACACCATATTTCAATTTCTGCAAGAAAGATGGTCACAGGTTTGAAGCTACTACACATTTAGGACCTGACAGCAAAGGGCAACATGAGATGGTTTAGTAGTTCTCAAAGACAGAATGATCAAGGTTAGACCTGTTTGAAACAAGGATGAAGTTTGCTAGTTCAAAAAACGCAGGGGCAGCATTTGAGGAGCGAACACAGTTTTAAAGAATGCAGCTAATATGGGTGTAATTTGGGTCTGCAATTTAATGGAAATGGGGGGAAGAGTATTGACGTCAAGATCGGCACTGAAACAGCAGGAGGGAAAAGAAGTTAGAAATTGCAGAGAGAGAGGCGGGCAAGAAGGAAGTCTGAATTGGTGAAAAAGGAGAAATATGGCAAAGCTCTGCACATTTATTGTTGGAGATGTCAGTGGATGGAGACACAGAGTCAGGGAAGCAAGATCATTGAAGGGTTACAGCACAAAAGAAGGTCATCATTGTTGGAACCTTTCTCATAAATATTTTCAGCAATCTCTACAAAGCTTTCAAACCCCTTCTAAAGGTGAGTGCCCAGAGTTGGACACAATATCTCAAAGGAAGGTGAACCAGAGTTTCATAAAGGTTCACCATAGCTTCTCTGCATTTGCATGCTATGCCTCTATTTATAAAGGCCAAGATCCTATATGTTTTACTAATCGTTTCCTCAAACTACCCTGCCACCTACAATGATTTGTGTGCATACAACGCCATCTTTTGCTGTTCCTACACTCCTTTAGAATTGGATCTTTCAGTTTCAATTGCTTCTCCTCACTCTCACTAAAATGTGTGTTAACATTTGTCTACCATGTCCTCACAGTTCACTGTATTTCCACGTTCTATCGTTGCTAATTTCAAAATTCAGTTCTCGACAACCGTGTTCAAAGTCATGAACAGATACGGAGAAAAACACATTACTGACGCCTGAGGAACACTACTGCATACCATCCTGTAGTTGAAAAGAATCTTCACCACTGCTCTGTTTTTGCCATCACTTTGTGGACTTCCAGGCTGTCACTGTCTCATTTAATCTATGGCTCAACTTTGCCAGCAACTTATTCTGTTGCACTTTATCAAACACCTGTTGAAAATTCTTTACGTTTACCTCAATCGTGACAATGAGTCAATGCCTGAAACAACACTGTAAGATCAGCAACAAAAACAAAGTTGATGGAAAAGCTCAGCAGGTCTGGCAGCATCTGTGAAGGAAAAAACAGAGTTAATGTTTCGGGTCCGGTGACCCTTCCTCAGAACCTGAGAACTCAGACCTGCTGAGCTTTTCCATCAACTTTATTTTTGTTCCTAATTTACAGTAGTTCTTTTGTTTTTTTTATATAGTGTAAGGTCAGCAATTTGGTTCTAAATTGAAAAGGAAACAGAGACATAATTTTCTGGATTGTGATCGCTGCATTTTGTTGCGTCAGTGAAAATACATAAATTGAGTAAAAGCTTTGAATGGACATAGAAATGAAAATGATCTGGAACTTAGTATTTGTAAATGGATAATTATTGTTTAAGAGAAGGCTGAGAACGGGTCTGATAGAGGTACTGAAACTCATGAAGGGTCCTGACATAGTAAACTGGGAACAAAACTATTCCCACTGGTGGAAGATGTAAGGAGAATGGGAAAAGAAACAATAGAGACGTGAGCAGAAACATTTTAACAGCGAATAGTTAAGTTCAGGAATGCCCTGCTTGAGATTGTGGAGGAGGCAGTTTTAATTGAATTGGGAGTGTGATTTGAAGGGGAAGGAGAAGGGGAGGAATGGCACCAGCTAAATTGCACATTTGGTGGGTAGGTACACGCACACGAAGGACCTAACGGCCTCCTTCTGAGCTATAGCCAATCTGTGATCCCTGACCCTGCGACTAGACTGATAGCAGCAATTGTAAATACTGTCCCCTGACTAAGACCCGGCTTCAGTCAGTGACTGGGGCTGGCGGGGATTTCAAAACATACTCCACAGACACTTCCTTACCTCTTTACCAGTAGCATCCTCACTAATCCCCAGCAACGAGTAGAGGTCTAACTGCAGGATTTCTTTAGCTGCCATCGTTCCTCACATTAAAGGTGACCTAGTTCCAGGCAGCAGATTCCGGCCTTTCCTTTCGCCCCGATTGCGAAATAAACTCAGGCCTCGACACTCACCACCGGGCTCTCAACCCCGACCTCCAAAACACGCAAAGACCTTCGGGCCGCGAAGCCTTCTGGGATTGTAGTTTCCGAGGATCCACCTGTCCGCTCAGGCCACTTGAAGTTTCGTCCCAGAAAAGACTACAATTCCCTGCGTGCATCACGGCGCATGCACTGGCGTATACTCGGGATTGTAGTCCAGCTCGCCGCCACGGTCGGCGGTCATGTGGCTGCGATGCGCGCTGGGAACTGTAGTTCATGCGGCTCAAGCTCCCCGGGCACTCCGCTCCTCTGCTGGAAAAAAAGGACTACAGCACCCGGCGGCCATTGGGGGAACGGTGATTTTTTTTGTTTCCGGTTGGTAGCCGTGGAGATGGAGAGTGAAGAACAAGTACCCTGACGGGATTTAACGTCGGAGGGTCGGTGTGAGTGTAATGTAAAAGTAGTCAGGTTATTGCTTTTCAGATTTGAGAGGTTAATAGCCAAGCAGGCCGAAGATGGCTGGAAGATGCTATGGCTGCGCGTCCAAGTTTACTCTCCTGAGAAAAGAGGCAAGTTCATGTTCCTCCCAAAACAGGCAGTTTGTTTGTGTGAAACTTTGCACCAACATCTCAGCAGTAATTTACACCTGCCAGTGAACATTCTCCGTCTACCTGTCATCAAATTCTACGTGAAACATAATTGCATCGTTGAATGTTCTTTTTCAGTTGGTAGAGTCCAAAGGATATTGTGTAATTAACCATATTTATGTTTATTTGATAGGGTACTTTATCGTAGAAAATAATCAGTGTATTACGGAGATCTATCATGGTTGAAAATGCTTCAATATAATGATGCATGTTCTTGCTTAATTTGATCAAATGGAAATAAACGGTTTATTTTCAAATTCTGTGCGCTGGAGTAAATCGTTGGGGATGGAAGTGGATGGGCATGTCTGCCAAGGTGGACGTGATTAAGTTCGGAATGTTCGAGACTAAGAGTATTTGAACACTTGAGCCTACAGTTAGCAAAAACATAGTTTCAGTTGGGTTGGGTATTTGTCGAGGTGAAAGCCAATAGCTTTGATGAATCGCCTACCCTAAAGCTGGCCTGCAGTTTGAACGTTGTATTAGGATTTCTGAAGGCCTGGGTGACTGGCTGGAGAAGGGAACGAATACTGGTCAAGAGATATAGCATAGAATGGAAAACAATGTCTTTGATTTGCTTGAGATAAACCATCTTAAATCTTGTGAAGGGTTGAAATTTGTGCTTTATTTAGGTGATAACTATAACACTTGCAAAGATTACAGTTCATCTGTTAGTCTAGTCCTGAACCACAACCAGAAAATGGATGCTTCAACTCTACAGTTTGTTGTTTTAGTTGTAGCAGCTGAGATTTTAAAGGGTGAATAAACATCCAGTATTTACTACTCCTCCCTACTTGGTTAGTTATGTTAGAAAGTGCAAAAGACTAGACGTTAGCTGTGGGTGGGATTGGAATTGAGAGAATCATAGAATCCTAAAGGGATTGGGATCGGCTGTGTTGTTCTCCAAAATGCATCAGGTGGACCTGAGGAAATAAATTTCAAAATTTCTACTGTCCATGGATAAATCAAAATTTTAAAAATGGTGAATTTTTATTTATCTTATATAGTATTTTCATAGAGTCTTAGAGGTTTATTGCATGGAAAGAGGCTCTTTGGCCCAACTTGGCTATGCCATCCAGATTTCACAATTAAACTATTCCCATTTGCCTGCATCTGGTCTATTTCCCTCCTTACCTATACCATTTGTGTACCTGTCCCAATGTGAAATTGTACTTGCTTCCCGTTCCAGACACTCACCACCCCCTGTGTGAAAAAATTGCCCCTCTGCACCTTTTTGTATCTCTCCCCTCTCATCTTAAACCTGTGCCCTCTAGTTTTAGGCTCCCCTGCCATGGGGAAAAGCTGTTGGCTATTTACCTTATCTATGCCTCTCATGATTTCATAAACATCTATAACGTCACCACTCGATCTCCTACGCTTCAGGGGAAAAAAATCCCAGCCTATCCAGCGTTTCCCTCTGATTAATAACTTTCCTTTGTATGAGAGTTCTGAGGAAGGGCCACTGGCCCTGAAACGTTAAATGTGATTTCTCTCCATAGTTGCTGCCAGACCTGAGCTTTTGTAGCAATCTCTGTTTTCATTGCCATAGATATTCTCGGATAGAGCAATGCAAGTTGTTGCTGTGAGCTGTGTTTAGGGCTACCTACTACTACCTATACAAAAGCTTGATCCAGATTTTTAGTACACCCAATACACCAAACTGGAAATTCATTCGTTTTTATACGCATTAAATGAAATGTCACCAGTTTGAAATTACCAGGCTTCTTCACTTCAGGAGTCCATAGAAAAACAATCATCATGATAACCTTCTGTCATCAAGTCTCTTCTTAAAAGTTAGACGACTGCGACCAGAATGTTATCAATGAATTTGTCAAGGTGTCCAATTATACCAAAGCAGTCAAATCAATACGTACACAGCTGGTACCAATGCAAAGCAGTCCCAACTTTATTCGGAACAAAGTTACAATAACCTTTAATACTAAACATACTATCTCTAATCCTATTTGGCCTCTTAAGGTTACAAAACTTCTCAAGTCCTTTGTAGACTTTATGCAGTTGCTCTGTCTCTGGGTCTGTGAAGCTGCTCTCTCTCACTCTGTTTGGCTTGTCATGCTGGTCTCCTCAGAAAGCCTCCAGACAATTAACAGAGGTCTGTTTTTATACATTTTAGATGGTTTTTCTGGAATTTTCTGTAGTTCTGGCCAATCAGGGACATACGCTTAATAGTTTGAAACAGAGTTAATCATTTGGAAGGCATGTTACTGTTAGTTTCTTTGTCAAGCAGGGTCTGGAGCCTTTCTGTTTGATCCCTCCTTTATTTGGGGGTATGTCTGTCCAGGATAACTGTTGTCTTTTACATTAAACTAATATTATTAGCGTTCGACTGCTGTGTTTGCACTGAGTCTACTGTGTGGATTTTGTGATTTCAATGTTTTACTTGGCCAATGCACCAGCATCCCTTGCTGTTTGGCCAAGTTAGTAGTCTATCTGTGTTTTTGCAGCCCAGAGGCTTCTACATGTCCAGTATAAGTTATCTTTGCAAAACATAAACAAGATATTAATGGATCACTTAGCTTGCCTCCAACAAACAACCTCTCGTCTTCCTGAGTTCTATAAATTGTATTCCTGTCTTTTTTTTCCTCTTTGAAAACCTGATGAATGCACCTGTGCCTGTTTCTTTTTTTTTAAAATCTACATTCACAAACCAAGTTTCGGTCTGGGGACCTCATCAGGTTGCCCAAGGCAAAACATCTCCAGACACATTGGAATAAAGACAGCAAAACAAATTTCTAATTGTCAATCAACATTTATTTTGCAGGAAAATAACTTAAAAGCCTAGCCTTTCTTTGAAAAATGTGTGAATTTTAAACTTTAAACAATTTAATCTATAACCATGAAATAAATTACTTCCTCAAAAAATGTTATCACAATTTTCCACAAAATTGTGAAAAATTACAACATGTGGCAGTGCCAATTTAAAATAAAGTCAGTGCATGGACTATCTGCTCTGTAGTGTTGGGATACTGCCATTAACTCAAGATTGACTGGAACCAAGGGGAATTTCTGCTACTCAGTAGACAAGTGAAGTTGTTTATCTACACAGCTTAAAACTATCAAAGCTGCATTATACTATCCGGGAATACTATAAAAGTACTGGTACAACTGAAATAATCAGTTACACAGCAATATCCGGTTGTTGGGCAACCAGAAGATTAGTGCAGAATAATAAATCTCTCTTTGCTTTTCACTGTCTCCTCTGTCTAGTGTTCCCCAAACATCTTGCCCCTATTCTTCCCTCCCTTCTAATCCACCCCATTACAATGGTGTTGTATTGAGGTATTCTTGCACATCAGGTTCAGCATCAATTTACCCTCGCTGCAATGTTATCCTTGTATCTGAAAATGCCACGCTTTCCTGAAGGTTTTTTTTGTTACCTGCTTTATTCGGCAGTTGACAGATTTCTTATTTACACTAATCGTTTGATTCTGTTGAGACTGATAAATTCATTATTAAGAATGGTGAAATTTTCTTTCTCCCAAGCTTTTGGTCCTCTGTGACGTACACTTTGTCACGTCCCGGCTGGTGACTTATTTGTACAATTGTTTCAGTATTGTTTTGCATTTGATTGGTGTGGATGCTAGGTCATCCAGTCACATTTCCATCTCTTCTGTCCACTGAACTTGTCATCTTTCTAAAATATAGTGTCTTTCTGAGGACAAGGCAAGTTCAAGCAATCTGCATGAACCCATGGCATCCCTCCAGGTCATATGCCACATAAGTATAACAATGGTTAGCATTGTCCTGGATGAAACACAAGCGTGACACAGAAGACGGAGCATCTAGGACGGTGCTGTCCTGTTCCCGTACACACCCAATTTACTTGACTGCTGTGTTAATATCAAGTAGGACCAGCATAACACATGTGTGTAATTTGTGAAACATGTACATTCTGTAACAGGCTTAGCACACAGTATAATACACCATCATTCAGTCTAGGTATCTTTCATGTACATTTTGACCAACTTTTGTGTGATAGTCTACAATTGCTTATTAACATTACATCATTGAGCTCCCACTGTTTTGTGGATTGCCTTGGAGTATAAAAATAAGAAAGTCTTACTATAAATATAGAAATCAGTCCATATCTAGAATACTGTGAACAAACTTGGTCCCTTTATTGAAGGAAAGATAGACTGGAATTGGAGGCAGTTCAGAGATGGTTCACCATATTGATCCTGCATAAGGAGGGAGAGATTGAGTACATTGGGCTTGTACTAGTTGGAATTTGGAAAAAAGTGATGACCATCAAACTATATAAGGAGACCTGACATGGAATTCTTTACCATGAGGTTTTGAAGAGGCTGGTCCATTCACTATATTTACAGCTGCGAGACTCAGTTTTTTAATCAATAAGGCAATTGATAAGTATGGGATAAAAGTAAGAAAGTGGAGTTGAGGATCACCAAATGAGCCATAATCTTGTTTAGTAGTGTAGCAGATTTGATGGGCCAAATGACCTACTTCTGCATTTAGAGTTTATGGGGTGGTACTGAGCCCATATGTGCTGGGAATGTCCCATGCACCGATTGACAACAGCACCATCAGATCTCTGGTGAATCAGTCACGGTAACCACGACGAGTGACCCCTGCCAAAACACAATCCCAATGGATTTCAGGTGAGGATAGGATTCATTACTGCGGTAATGCTCTCTAGTTGATTATTGAACTGAAAATTGCTGTTTAAGCTCAGATGCTTTAATCTAAACAACTTGTTTATCCAAAATGCACTGACTGATCAATTTTGTCAGTAAACCAATTTTAAAAACACAATTAACATCACTTTCTTTCCTAACACATACTTTATTGCATGGAGCTGGGAAAAAATTCTGGGCTTAATTTCCATCCTAAACTTCAATCAAATCTGTGTATTTTGTCACTGGCTACACTAGATATGAATTTAATTATTTAAGGTATAAATTAAAATATTCAAACATACTTGTCAGCAATCTATCTCCTTCCATTTCTGTAACATTTTCTTACCTATGCTTACTTCAGCTCATTCTTCTGCAATTCCATTGATCTCTGTGCAGTGCATATTCTGAACTCTTCTTCATCCCTGATTTTAATCGCTTCATCATTGAGGCCGTGTCTTTAGTTGCCAAGGCTGTAAGCTAATTAAGCTTAATGTATTCCTTCCCTACCCCACTTAAAGCCTTCTTTAAAATCCTCCCAGCTCCATATACACCTTTGCTGCTTAATTTTCTTTGACTAACAAAACTCTGTCATGCTCCATTTCAAAATTAACAATTTGCTATTTGCAGAAGTGTTCCAAACTTTGCTGCCTTCTGCATGAAGAAATGTTTTCCAATTTCACTTCTGCCTCCAAGTTTGAGATCGCATCCTCTGGTGTTATACTTCCCAAATAAAGGAAATTGTTTCTTCCAGTCAGACCTATCTGATATGTTTAATAATGAAACGTTTTGATCAAATCTTCCCTTAACCTTCTAAGTTCCAGGGGATACAACACGATTACATTTAACCTCTCCTTCTAGCTGAACCCTCAGTCCTAATATCTTTCTAGTAAACGTACACTGCAGTCCTGTTGAGGCCAGGATATCCTTCCTGAGATGTGGAGCACAAAATTGCTCTGCTTTCCAGGTATGATCAGACCAGGGCTTTGTGCAACTCCTGTGTGATTTCTACTTCTTTGTATTCTGTTGCCCTCTTAATAAACACTAGTATTCCATTAGCTTTCTTTCTTGTTATTTTCTCTACGGGCTTGTGATGTTTTTATTATGTGTACCTTGACATTGAAGTCTCTTTGACCTTAACTGTTTCTAGCTTTCCACCATTTAGAAAACATCCTGTTTCATCCTTTTCAGGTCCAAATTGGATGATGTCACATTGAAATCAATCTACCACAGCTTTGCTTACTCAATTGATTTTTTTATAATTATGCACTTACAATATCACCTAACTTTATATCATTGAATACAAAATATCCCATGACACTTTGCATTAAATTTCATTTACAGCTCGCCCACCTATTCAACCAACCTGTTTATGGTTCATAATGCTTGAGTTTTGTCATCCATACGTTTTGAAATGTAAATTAAAATACATGTAAATATTAGAGATCAAGAAATGATTCACCCCCCACTATCCACCTTCCCCAGGTTTGAAAATGAACCATTCACCACTACTCTTTCCTGTCGCTTTGCCTTTTTTGTATCTTTGCTGCCGTTGTTCCTTCAACTTTGCTATTCAGCCTGTTTTTTGAACGTCATTTTGCTATTTATTGCCAATTTATGTTCAGCTATGCTTTAGATCCTTGATTGTTACAGCATCGCATAAATCCTGTGCCCAATAGCTTAAGGGGGCAGGTTACTGCTGAACATTTCACATACTATGCTACTGTTTCAGTGAGCGTGGGTCACTTTACCCCAAATAATATCTTGTTTCGTTTGCCACCAGGAATCACAGTGTTGTTCTTTTCTTTGTAGATATAACTATCTCTTGCCCAGGTAAAATTCTGTTTCATTTTGGCAATAAACACTTTCAATTTTGAGTGGGGTAATGAGCCTTCTCTGGTTTCAAAGGCCTGATTTATAGCCTATCAACGCGACTTTGCACCACAGTCTTCCAGGCATTGCGAGAGCTCTTAGGGCAGCCTAATAGCCAGCCTATTTTGAAGTTCCATATGCACATCAGCCACATTTTTATCATCAGAGCCCTCTCATCTCATTGGAAAACTCAATCAAATTAGTCAGTCACGATTTACCATTAACAATTCTCTTCTGGCTTACTTTGATCCATATTTGTCCAATTGACTATTAATTTTGACCTTTATTAGTATTTGTAAACGCTTTGCCACCACCAGGGTTAAACTGACTGGCTGTCATTGCTGGGTTTATCCTAGCATCTTTCTTGAATGAGGGCATAACATTTGCAGTGTTACAGTCATCTGACACCATCCTTCTAAAAGAGGTCCTGGTGACTTATCTAATGTATTTTTTTTTTAAATTTTGGCAGCTTGGATGCAAGAACTGCGGCCATGCGTATTGTTCATCATGTCTCACCTACAGCACGTTGGTCCCTTGCTGTGGGAATACACAGCAAAAAGTCTGCAGGCAGTGCTATGGAAACCTCACAAGGTACTCAAGCTACTAAGCATCATAGGCATGCGGTAACACGAGCCACATCTGTCCATGACAGTATGAAACCTGAACAATCAAGGAAATTAATAAACTATTCTCATTCATGGTGACACCAGGGCAGAACCTAGTGGTGTCAGAGCAGAGGACTGAGATAGAAGGAGAACTGAGAAATAAATTATGTAAATATCTGAAGAAGAGTCATTCGGACTTGAAACAATAACTCTGTTCTTTCTCCACAGATGCTGCCAGACCCACTGAGTTCTCCAGCACTCTGTTTGTTTCAGGTTTCCAGCATTCCCAGTATTTTGCATTTATCTATGTTGGTGAGCTAGAAACTAAAGTTGAGCTAATAATCTCCTTTCTCTTTCCTGTAAGCACAGACAAAATAGAGCAAGAAATGAAATCATTGGCTTTAGCTTGTCAGGACTAAAGGTGCAATTTCACGAGGTTGTAGACATGCTCACTGAGCCAGCGGTTTTGGTTGCAGACGTTTCGTCACCCTGCCAGGTAACGTCATCAGTGCGCCTCTTGTGAAGCTGCGGTGTTCTGTCCCACTTCTTATTTATGTGCCTTGGTTTGCTGGGGTGGTTGGTATTAATTCCAGTTTTGTTTTTCGGTGGTTTATACATAGGGTCTAACTCAATGTGTTTGTTGATGGCATTCTAGTTAGAATACCAGGCCTCCAGGAATTCCCTGGCATGTCTCTGTTTGGCATGTGCGATTATCGATGTGTTGCCGTAGTTGAATTTGTATCCTTTGTCCCTGTGTAGTGAGACAAGTGAGAATTGGTTGTGTCTCTTGGTGACTAGTTGGTGCTCATGTATCCGTATAGTCAATTTTCTTCCGGTTTGGCCTATGTAGTGTTTCTCACAGTCCTTGCGTGGTATTTTGTATATTACCCCAGTTTTGCCGGTTTTGTGTATGGGATCCTTTATGTTCGTCAGTAGCTGTCATAGGGTGGTTGTCAGTTTGTGGGCTACTCTGATACCTCGGGGTCCGAGTAATCTTGTGGTCATCTCTGAAATGTCCTTGATGTATAGTAGGGTGATTAGTGACTCTGGTCGTGTTGTGTTTTCCTGTTGTGGTCTGTCTCAGAGGTAACGGCGGATTGTGCTTTTCGAGTATCCATTTCTTTTGAAGACTCCATACTGGTGCTCCTGTTCTGCTTTGCATAGTTCCGGGTTGCTGCAATGTGTTGTGGTTCATTTAAATAGTGCCCTGATGTAGCTCCATTTGTGGGCGTTGGGGTGGTTGATGGTGTAATTGAGTATTTAGCCCGTATGTGAGGTCTTTCTACATACGGTAGTCTGGAGTTCCCCGTTGTTTTTGCATTCTACCGTTATGTACAGGAAGGGTAGTGGATTATTGTTCTCTTCTTCTTTCGAGAATTTTATCCCAGTAAGGATGTTGTTTATATGTTGGTCGGTTTCTTCCAGTTTAGTGCGTTTAAAAATCACAAGGGTGTCATCTACATATCGAACCCACAGGTTGGGTGGTGAGCGCTGTCTGTTCTGAACTTTGCATTACTACTGCTGCAATTAGTCCTGATATTGGTGGTCCCTTTGATGTTCCATTGATTTGTTTGTATATGTTGTCATTGAAGGTGAAGTGGGTTGTGAGGCACTGATCAAGTAGTTTCATGGTGGTGTCCTCCTTGATGTTGGTGTTCACAGAGAGCCACGACCGATTCTCACTTGTCTCACTGCACACGGACAACGAGGGACACAAATTCAGCTGGGACAATACATCCGATAAAGCCCAAGCCAAATAGAGACACGCCGGGGAATTCCCTGGAGATCTTGTATACCAACCGGAACTCCATCAACAAACATATTGAATTAGACTCTGTGTACGAACCACTGAGAAACAAAAACTGGAAGCAGCACCAACCACCCCAGCAAACTGAGGCATATAAATAACAACGTGACAGGACACCGATGTTTCACTGGAGGTGCGCTGATGGTGTTACCTAGCAGGGTGATGAAATGTTTGCAACCAAACCCACCAGCTCGGTGAGCATGTCTACAGCCTCATCCACAACCGGAACTACAAATCTTCTCAAACTTTAGATGCAATTTCATCTCTGTCACCCAATTATGTTTACAGTGGCAGATGAATGATATGTGGTGATTTTTACGTTGCAGCAGCGTAGCAGTTATTGTGAATGAATGCTGTAGTACAGTAACAATGCTATAGCTGAGTTGTGTTGGTACTTGTTACTGTCAGCCTAGCTATGCTTCTGATTCTTCAATATATTTAGCCCTAGTGCGCCCGACTGTTCTGAGTTCTGATCGTGTCTTCGTGAAGGGGAGATATTTCTTAGCAGGAAGAGAAGGTTAGCTTTATTCTGAGTCCATCCTTCAGACTTAGCAATAGTACATAAAATGTGAAGATATAAAAATGGAACAGCAAGAAAGTAGAATTTTTGAAGAAAGTATTGTTCATTCATTCACAGGTCTGGGAAACAGGACAATGCTGCAAAGTGGTCTCCACCAGAGAACTACAAAAAGTGAGTAGTCTGATAACAATTCTACATTGTCAAATTGTATTTGTTACTCTCTAGTTATAAGGGCTACCACTTCCATTATAGAACTTGAACTGGACAACCTTGAGAGAAAGGAAATTAGGAGCTTCTGAAGGGGAAAACTGAATAGTTTGCTGATTGAAGGAGCATTTAAAGGCAATTTAATACATATTCACTACTTACTTGTCTTCTGGCTGATCTGTACCTCCTGCTAACCCCCTTTTTAATATAAATCCCTGCTAAAGATTTTTCAGTGGAAATGGATGAGGGTTGGAACTCATGAGAATGCTGAAATTTTGAGTTTTTTCCTGTCTGCAGCAGAATCTACATCCCATCCCTTCCCTCTTATGATAACGTGTAGAATTTCTATGTAATGAATTTCTTTCATTAGAAATCGAGTTGCCTTTGGTGTTCTAATTTGTTGTTTTCTATATTTGTTTGTATCCCTGTGTCTGTATGTCTGCTCTGTGTTGTTTCGGGAGTGAACCCATTGAAGTGGGGTTTACAGCCCCATCCCCCCCTGTATCTGACTGTCTGTCTCTCTTGTGTTTAAAGTGATACAATGCTGATGGTCATGTTGATTTGTGTCTCTTTGTGTATCTTTGTTTGTGTGTGTGTGTGTGTGTGTGTGTGTGTGTGTGTGTGTGTGCGCGCGCGCATGCGTGTATCACTGTCTACAATGGGACACACTCTGTCCTGGAGGGAAGTTTTAACGAATCCAATGAATGAAAAAGCAATGATAAAAGGTTCGGAGTGGCTCTCGCACTTTGCTGCGTTCTTTCTGTCTTTTTCTCTGTCTTTCTCTCTCTGTCTGTCGCTCTTTCTTTCTCTTTCTATCTGTCTCGCTCTTTCTGTCTCTCTCCCTCTGTCTTTCGTTCTTTTCCTCTCTCCCTCTCTTGTGTTTAATGTAATGCCGCACTGCACCACTTTAGGAAAACATTAAATTCTGTGAATCTGTCCGGTTTCACAATTGTTTCATTCTTCGAACAGTGTCTTTGGAGAAACAGAGCAGTTTTGTCCAATCACTTGCGATGTCGCCCCTGAGGTATGAGCAGAAGGAGATGAGCATACCCGGTGCTAGTCTCACCTCCACTTTTTTGATTATTTTGAGAGTAGATTACAAATTCATAGAACTCTTACAGTATGGAAACAGGCCATTTGGCCCAACAAGTCCACACCAACTCTCCGAAGAGCATCCCACCCAGACTTACCCCACCACTCTCTCCCTGTAACCCTGCATTTCCCACAGTTCATCCACCTAACCTACACATCCCTGGACACAATGGGCAATTTAGCAAGGCCAATCCACCTAACCTGCACATCTGTGGGAGGAAACCAGAGCACCCAGACGAAAACCATGCAGACACAGGTAGAATATGCAAACCCACACTGACAGTTGCCTGAGGCTGGAATTGAGTACAGATCCCTGGTGTTTGAGAGGCAGCAGTGCTAACCACTGAGCAACCGTGCCACCCTAAATTGCAGACACCATGACAAAATTCATCTTGTCTCCTTACAAAACCATTCGCCCGGAGGTGCCTGGATACAATTGCAGTGGAAGTACTTGATTTAATGTGTGTAATGTCAAGAATACTGCCCAAAGACAAACAAGTGTGGGTTACATCAATACAAACAATTGGACAAATGTATTTCAGCGAGAACGCAAGCATTTCTTAAGGTGAGCATCTGTGGACAATTGCAGTCCGCAAGCTGTGTGTGTGTGTGTGTGTGTGTGTGTGTGTGTGTGTGTGTGTGTGT
>JAHRHZ010000283.1:5323013-5372703 GCA_024137785.1 Ginglymostoma cirratum | reverse complement strand
TGTGTGTGTGTGTGTGTGTGTGTGTGTGTGTGTGTGTGTGTGTGTGTGTGTGTGTGTGTGTGTGCGCGCACTCAGACCGACTGTTAACACCTTCCACTAAGGAAACTCACGTTTTGAAAATGCAGGAATATATAACTGAAAATGGCTATTGATGTGCTTCCCCAGTGCAATCACTCATACTGATATAGCACCCATAAAGCTTTCTTCTGGGTTTCTGATGTAGGCGAGTGGCTGCTCTGGAGGCTAAACAGCAGGAACAAACTGCAGACAACAAAGCGCGTAGTCAGGCACCAAGTATGAAGTATCTGGGACTGTCAAAAGAGGACCGAGCCATTGCTGAACGACTGGAGAAGTTGAAGGAAGGAACCAAATTGAGTGAGTTATTATTTTTAATCAGAACAATTTCATTGCATACAGTGGAAACCTCTCTATTTAGAGAATTTCTGGTTGAGCCTGGTACGTACTTGTGCCTGGGTCTAAAGATTACAAATTCCACATTAGGCTTTGAATATCCAGTGTAGGCCAACGTGTACTGCTGAAAGAAAATTGCATTGCCTGAGGTGTTACGGATTGTTACATATATTATTATGTTTTGCACTGTTTAAAGTATGATGGTTTTTGAGTGTGTTGTGGTCAACATTCGTTTCCTCAATTCTGAGTTAACTGGTTAGTCAGCTGGATGGCTGGTGTATGATGCAGAGTAACAGCAACAGCATGGGTTCAATTCCTGCACCGGCTGAAGACTGAGGGACCCTCCTTCTCAGCCTCTGAGTAATGATTACCCTCAGGTTAAACCACCACCAGTCATCTCTCTCTAACAGGGAGAGCTGCCCAATAATCTCATAGTATTATGACGACTTTGTTTATCTTTAGATTGGGGCTCAAATCTTGAAATCTGTATTTTTACTATTGACTGTTTATTAATGAAATGTGGCCAGTCACTTTTAATTTATATTGGTATGGGTGATTTTGTCAGCTGATTGCAAAATGATGCAACTTGTTCCCTGTGGATTGGTGAGGATGCACGTTACTGTCTAGTCTGCACATGTCATTTTAAGAACAGATGGGTTAACAAAGATTACTTAACCTACAACACTTGTCATTTATCTTTGCTGTTTGTGGAATTTTTCTGGGAACAGCAAGTATTTTGCATTCCATAGCATCAGTGATTAATCTTCAGGTAGTTCATTGCCTATTGGGCCAGAGGCAATGTGGTTTATGATACAAGCCATTTTTCTCGTTTGAATATTGTTTTAAAGCATTAGATATGGCAGGGAGAGGTGATGTACCCAAAACGTGAATGTCATGAGTATCATGGTCCCTGATTTCTGCTTTCACTGTGTCCCCAGTCTGTATTGGGCCCATTGGAGTCTTGCATTTGCACTTTCTCCAGTGATAATTTGTCAAAACCTGTGTAGGGACGCAATTTGTGCCCTTTACGTTGCGTATCAGTGATGTTGATTACTTGGTGTTTGCCGGGAAGCTATCATAGTATCCAACATGTGGGATAAGCAATTAATAGTCTGAGCGAATACAAAACACTTCAGGCAAAAAGCTGGGTTAACAGACAAAAGTAATTTCCTGAAGAATTAGTGGCAAGTTGAGACTTTATTTTTGTCTGGAGAAGTTGTTGCAACCTGGTTTATAATGTCTGAATGGAAGGTGGAAGCAACTTCAATAATTTCAAAATTACTTTCAAAAGGGGAGAATTTTACAGTCTCTTGGAGAAAATTTACCTTTGCCAGGGGCAAACTGAAGTTGTCTGCTGTAACTTCCACATGGAGAGATCTTGATGTCAAGCTTGTTTGGTGCTTTTGATAAGCAATGAAGATGTGTCTCATCTCAAAGTACTGGCACAGACAGTGAAATATTTTAAAATGTAGTTACTGTTGTAACATTTACAAATCATCCTGAAATTGCCTCTGTTCAAATTGAAACAGCCCTTGAGCTGGAACTCTTCTTTGACAGTGTCTGGAAAAATATTCCTCTTTGTTGCGACTTTTACAAAATTCAAGAATACCATCTGGAGAAACAAAACTGAATATTATCACAACGTGAAAACTTACAGATGATCCATTCAGACTTGTCTCCACCGGAATGCCAAAAATTTTGCAACCCTTAGGTAGGGACTGAATTGGATCACTGCCTGGTTACACGTTGCTTTCCATTCCATAACGTTTTCCTTTTTGTTGCAGAATCTATAGCTTCTCAGCAGGAGATTGAATCGCGACTGGCTGCATTAAAGAAGGACCCTCTGCAACCTATACCCTCCACAGCAGAGATCGAGGGCAAGCTAGCCCTGTTAAAGGGTCAGCCACCACCTCCAAAAGCCCCCAGACCTGTAAGGGCCTAGTCCTTTCTTCTAAAAATACCATTCTAAAAATACAAGTTACAAACAGGAATTGCATTGAGTCCAAATGAATTTTGCTGGAGACCAAATGGAAACAGTGGTATAGTCGTGTCAACGCTTTGAAATTTCCATAAATGTTGTTGCCTTTGATATTTTTCTGAAGTTTTGCTTATTGGAGTAGCGGAAGATGCAGTGCAAGCTTTGAATTGTTGGTGTTTTTGCTTCAGTCTTGCAAAGATTAGTTCAGAAAAATGAATTTCTCTCAGCTTCTTAAAAAAATCACATTACTTAGTTTTCTAAATTGTTAAATTCCCTGAGTAATTGAGGCAAAATGTTTTCTTAATTTTATTAACGTAGTAGGTTATAACTTTGTCCTTTGTAAGTGCTAAGTGTGTTAGAAGTTTAACCCAAGGCCAAATGCTTTAGGTGTCAGAACTTCTTACTGGTGGCAAAATTTCCAGATCCGGTCTACTTTTAAATATAACCTTGCTTCCTGTGTGAAAACACAGAAAATACTGGAGGAATGCAGCAGGTCTGGCAGCATCTGTGGAGAGATAAATAGAAGTTGAAATTGAGATGCTGAGTTTCTCCAGCATTTTCAGTGTTTTCTTTCCCTCAGATGCTGGAAAACTACAACATTTTGCCTTTTATTGAATCTTAGAGATTCTCTGTTAAACCTCTTGGTATGATGTTCATCTGTTCACCTCTGTTGTTAGCAATCTTTTGTGCTGAAGCGTCACACTCATTGGTCAGACATAGCTCCTGAACTTCTGTAGTATTTACCCATTTCCTATTCCAAGAATCCCATGGACTCTCCTGGGGTTAGAGTTGTACAAACAAACCCTTCGGTCCAACTCACCCGTGCTGACTAGAAATCCTAAATTAATCTAGTCCCATTTGCCAGCATTTGGCCCATATCCCTCTTAAACCCTTCCTATTCATTTACCCATCCAGATTATCAAGTTAATATTGAGTTGACCAGTTATACATCAAGGCCTGTATTACGAAAGTTTGTTCATTTTTACATAAAATCCATCAATTGTAGCTCATAATGAAGCTTTCATCTCGGCAGTCTAAATATAGACCAATTTCACAGCAGTGAAGGCATAACATACCATATCCCAAATTCAGTTGTTTAGCTATCTGCAACTTCCAGTTGGAAGTTTAGCTGAAGTCTGTTTCTTTTTAACTGTTGTAGAGTTATCAGACTCCTGATACTAGGACTCAAATGGAACAAGCCAATGACCTCTTCAAACAAATATCAGAAGAAGCAGCCATAGACCAAAAGTACAGCCCTGGTCTTAAAGGCAAGTTGTGTGAAAAATCTTCTGTTCAATCTTTTCATGTGCCTTTCTTTTGAGTTTCTTGAATTCCAAAAGTTTGAAAGTGTCAATAAAAAGGCCACTGATAAAAGTTCTTCAGCCGGGGAATACTTAGGATTGTCAAATATGCTGCCACAGGGGTATTTGACCTCAATGTATTTAATAGGTAGTGAGATGTTATGAATAAGGGAGAAAAGAATGAAAACTCCGGCTGAAGTAGGTGGGAGGAGGTTCACGGACCTTTTGGACCGAATGGCTTCTTGGTGTGCAGGTACTCTCTCATCTTTCACTAATTCTTTTCTAGAATCCTTTCTCCATACAACTTTTTAAAAAAAAATCTTTATTTTCTCTTTTATTGATCTTAATATTCTCTGCTTGAAAATATAGCCAAGTCAGATTGCTAGCTTCCTGTCTGAAATCAAGAGAAGCACGTAGAAAGAGCCAGTTTATTCTTGTTGAATGCAAGGAAAAACTGAGCCTAGTTTTCCTGATTGCAACAGTGGAGTTTTACATCCCACCCTCTGGTGAGTAAACCTCTTTCCCACTGGTCCATGCTGTTGCATGCGCCATCCCATTTTAATTCTTCCTGCAGACATTATTTTTCATCAGTTATTTCAAGTGAATGTGTTAACATTCTTAATAGCAGTGTCATAGGTGCTAGCAGTCACTAGTACCCTAAATGGTCATTATTCATAATTAATGGCAACTATTTTTCACCAATGAGAAACAGCCATTACTGTTGACATTGTCATGTGATTTTCTGTCTGTTGGATAGCTGTTAGAAGCTGGACCCCTAGTTATTTATTCTTGTTATTATCCTTACCACAGGAATTATTATGCCGGTTGCAGCACCCTATTCATTGCCTTTTTCTTTTATCAGTTAACTTGGAACAAACTTGGAAATAAAGCTTGCGTCTCTTCTGGATTGTACAGCTCAATTTTTAGGCAGTATATTTTCAGGTTGGGAAACTTTTTTGATTTCCTGTAACCCTTCTTGATTTGCCGTTGTGAAACAAGACACGTAAAATGTCGCACAGGCAATATGAACAAAGAATGGGAGCACATTGCCTGCATGTGTTTGTGATCAATTTCCCAATCGACTGTAGTGTGATAAGGAGAGACCCGTTGACATGAGGTTTAAGTACATTGTTCCTAACCATTCCTTGTAACCGAGAGCTTGTCCTGTAAAAAGTTGGATGTTGCCACAACTGGACCTCTGTGTTTCGATTCCTTTGTCATTTTGTAAATGTTCAGGGAGGATGCCGCTGGGAATCAAAATGTTACTGTAATCAGGGAGAAAAATCAAAGAATGCTGCTAATACATTAGGACCTATTATGTTAATCGAACTGTTGCCCCTGTGAACTGTTTCTGCCTTTTTTTTTCCTGTGGACAAGTGCACTGATGTATTGGCACCAACTTTCACTAACATGTTTGATTTCAGCAGACCTTGGCATTGGGTTCACAGTTGGTTGCACAATTACTATCATATCACAGTACACTGCGTTGGGGTGTAGTACCTTGACTTCAGTGAGAAAAACTCCACATATATCATTCTATTCTTGTAATATCTTGCTTAGACAATGTGAACCTTGTCTGTGTCACTTGCCATCATGAAAATTGAATGTCTGGACTACATTAGTGGCTCAGAAACAAAGCATGAAACATGCCTTAATTATCTTTGGCCACCAGCTTTCTCATTGAGTTGTACAATAATTCAAATGCCCTGCGTTGAACCAGCTAAGAGTTGTTGTCGGATGTTGCAACTGCACTCCAACTATGGCCCTGCAAGGCAAAAGAAAGTCACTTTTGTTAAATCCTGATTGTGAGCTATTAAACTCCTGAAAAGAACATGTATCTGAGTGTTCAGTGAGGATCATACCTTTGAATTTAATGGCTGTTGCACCAGAAGTGTGCACACATTTTCGAACCTTGTGTGACAGGTGTGTTGGCTGAAAGGCACAGGTTCTGCATGGGCTAACTCACTTCCCCCCAGTATCTCTAAACAATCTTTGTATGTTGGATATAGATAGTGCGATGAATGACCTGAATAAAGGAATCGATCCACGTAATTTCAATGTTGCCAACAATAACAGCAAACTTTTTGACGAGAAGAGTAATCTGCTGGACCAGGCGACAGCAGAGCTGAAGCAGGACAATTTGCACAAGGAACAAGTCTCGAAGATATCCAGGAGACTGGCCACACTGAAAGGAGAAGACCTAAGTGGTGAGTGCAGATCGGTTTGAATGAACATTTCTCAAGATTGTTAAAAAAAAAATTACTCTTTGTCTGTGATTGCTGCTGGCAATGCTGTTTATGTCTCCCTGAGGCTATGAGGGCAGACTTTCTCTTCGGATTGCTGCAATGCTTATGGTGATGGTGTTCCCACTAAAGCATTTGGAAGGCTGAGGAATCAAATTTTTTTAATCCACTGACGGTGAATCACAGTGAAATGTGGAGGTGCAGGAACAAAGTATTTCCACTCCCCTTATTATTCAATTCTCCACTGTATCCAAGAGGCTATAAACTTGTGTGAGTTTAGACATTGTGTTGACAGGTCATTCTGTTGTTATGCTGTGCACTCTCCATTGGGTCATCTGGTAGAACGTAGGTGCTGTTTGCCCATTGCCCTATCCTGCATGAGTTCAACCAATCCAGCAACAACTGGGAATTAAACCTTGGGTTTACTACAAAGCTCAAGTCACAAAGACATATAAGGAGCTATAATGTCAATGTAGTTTTCAATTCGTGTTGAGTTTCTAAATGAAAGCACATTCAATTATCCAATATCTGAAGCTATTGTACATGTTAATATATAGTAATTTATGACAGTTTGTATGGGGTTTATGATGCATTCAGGTATTTAGTTCAATCTGTAGGTGAAGGGGATTGACCTTTCCCATTGGGTGTTGGGTCTTTGCCTTTCATGGTCGGCTGGTGGACTGCAGTGGTATCTCCTGAGAGAGGCTGGCAAAATTTTCCCCTGACTGCATCATTTTCTGCTCCAGGTGGGAATTAAATATCACTTATTCTGCTCAGTTTACAGTACACATGTAATTCAGCTTATTGTGGAAACACTGTACCATGGGGTAAGGAGGAGCATGGCATAGGTAAGGATGCACCTTCCTCCAGGTACTGAGAATGGTGTGAAATACTCATTGATGAGGCTGTCGGCCTGCTGTGGCCAGGTCTAACAAGCCCTGAACTTGGCCTTCTAAGTTGCAAGAATGTCGTGTGTATAGCGGCTACTACCCAGATGTAGGCTAACTGATACTGTGCTTGGGAAGATGTCTTTCTAGTCATAATCACTTGGTAAGGGAGATTGTAGATAGTGAACTTGAATGCAATATACCGCCATTAGCTGGTCTGAGCTCATTTTTTTGCAGGTGTTCATATTTGTATTGGGGCCTACAAATAATTGCTTCACTGTAAGAAACAAACTTTGCTGAAAAGAGGCAAGAAGTTGAAGCTTTTCATCTGGCATTTATCAGAACTAGGATGCAAGAATCAACTTGAAAAAGGAGCATTGTTTTATGCAGTATGAGAAGAGGATGCTGATTGGTCGGGACATCGTTGGCATGGAGATACATTCAGAATAGTTACCTGTCAATCTTAATTCTGATTCATCAGGATGTTGCCAAAGGGATGCGGCAGAGAAGCGAAAATTTAAAACCAGAATTCCTATGATTCTTGTGCACCATGTCTTAATTCATTGTACAAAAGCTGTAGTAAAATTGGCATTCACTGAATAGTGAAATTTTGTCAGTAGTGAGTTGAACATTGTTGAGTGATCCAGCATTGAGGCTGTTCTGGGTTAATGAATGTGGTACCATGACTGCCAATGTACATTTCTACAAATACACAAAGTCACTGATAAAAGACCGTAATAAATAGATTGCAAACTCATGGATGGTTTCTACTTTCTGTCATCATAGCTGTGGATGACTGGACATATGCTGAGCTGGACAGTGATGAAGAAAATGAAGAACTGCTTACCCAGCGAATTCTGAAACAGGTCTGATTTGCAATGTTTTGAGGTAATTTTTAGTGTCCCTTTAGCCCTGCAGAAGGGCACTGTCTAAACAAGGAATGAAAGTTACACGAGCCAGACAAGATTTTAAAATTCTTCTCTTTGTTTCCAAATGGGTTTGTGGTCTCCTTGCTCCTCTAGCAATACAATAATACCCTTCCCAAAGATATTGTGCACATCCCTCATTTTCATTGCTCAACCTCTTTCACTGCAAGTTAATCTAGCTAAGCTTCTATTTGAAACTTTTGAACAGCAGAATCATTGTTAAATTTCATAAGCATTGTTAGAATAGGTACATTGTTCATCAATGATTTCTTGTTAGCTGCCAATAAAAGATCAATTCCTGTTAAAATGATGATGTTCTCTGCACATTGAATGCATTGCTTATGCTTTTAGATTAATGAAGAAATTGCCCTGGATGAAGCAAGTGGTTACAACATCCCTTTAGAGCGACATAAGCCAGCTCAGCCCATGCCTGCTGGGAAGAAGGTATTGTGTGTAATTGGAAAGTAAATATATGTTTATCTTTATTATTGATGCTGCTCATCTGTCTGACTAGATTTAGCATTAATTCAGTGTTCCTTTGATGCTTCTGCTACCTTTTCAGCTAACATTAAATTAGTAACATTAGTGTGAAGAGATATTTTAGACAGGAATGAATGATGTTGGACGAAATAAGATTGCCACTGGAAACTGTCTTAAAACGATGCCATGTGTCAACTGCACTGAGCTGCCTCAGTTTTGTCATCAATTAGCAATACCTGTTTGGGTACAGGATAAGGCTAAGGACCAGAAGTTTTGGAAACCAGCCAGCTCCCTCTTTCACAAACTAATCTTACCAGCCTGACTTCCCAACATAACTGTTGTCCATCTCTCTCAACTACAACCAATTGTTCCTTGACCCACTTTTAGCCCTGTCCATCTCTGTAACCTCATCCTACTCTACGACCCTTTAGAGTGTCAGTCCTTCTGCAATACTGCCCCCGATGCATCCCCGATTTTAATTGCTCCACCATTGACAGTCATATGTTCAGCTGCTTATGCCCAAAACTCTATAATCCCCTTATTAAATCCTATTCTTTCTTTGTTCTCTTCCCCTCCTCTCAGGCCCTCTCTAAAACCTGCATCTCATTTCTCTTGTGTGATTTGATACCAATTTATTTTTCATCCCACTCCAATAATGCACCTTTGAATGCTTTACTTTGATAAATCTGCCGTATAAATACCAGGCCATTTACTAAAAGTAAGTCTAACTTTGTATCTCTGTCAGTTGCAGTTGTCACCTACGGTGCCAATTGCTGAAGGAACAGACAGTGATGAAGAATTGCCTTGGTGCTGTATCTGCAATAGTGATGCTGTGGTCCGTTGTCGTGACTGCGATGGAGATCTCTACTGCCAGAGATGCTTCAGGTAAGAATGGCTGATTAGCTGCTGTGTGCTGCATCCCACTTACCATTCCAAAACAACATGTTGAAGCCACATACTGCCTGCCACCATGGTTAATGATGACTGAAGAAGCAATGGAGTCTTATCATTGTTATTTTGGAATTTGTGATATGGTTGCTGGAATTTAACACAGCATGACATCGAGGTAGAGACCAATTCCAGTCATTGAAAAGTGCTAAGTCAATTAACATTAACCTGGATTGCAGCTTTTTAGCATATTAACCCAAGATATTCTGCTTCTTTTACACAATTGATTTCTCTTATTTGCTATCTTTCTTGGTAATAACGTAACTTTTAAACAATTATCATGTCAATTTATCTCCGCAGGGAAGGCCATGATAAATTTGAAAGAAAAGAACACAGAACATCCAAGTACCATCCACCAAACAAGAAGAAATAGCATCCACATTAACATCCCTGTGGAATCTCCCACAGTCGGCCGCTAAAGAAGTCTAAAATATAGCATTTTTGTGCACCTTCTAATTCAGTTAAGACTGACCAAGAGCAAAGTGTGACAGGGGGAGCTACTTAAGAAATTTCAAGGCACATTGCTGTGCCAGCAGCCAGCTCCTGACTGAGAAGCATCTAGATTTGTCTTTTTTTGTGTTATGTTCCTGGGAGTCTGCTGCGCCATTACAATTTTTTGTCGATCTTTCGTGCGTTGCTTAGGTGGCCATAGCAACACCTTGTCCAAGGATCTCTCTTGATTTGGAAATGCTGTGCATTAACAGGTTAACTGATGCTCAGCTTACATTCTGAATCCAATTTTGAATAGGTTAATTAGAAATAAAAGGGTTGCAGGCAGAGATTTATGTTGGAGTTCATTGAAATCAATGTTGGGTAACAGAATGAAATTCTGTTATAACTTGAGATATTTATATATGTACACACAACTGAAAATAATAATTTAATGTTCGCCCTCCCTAAGCAATCATTGGCAATAGGCTGACATTTTGTTAGTGGAAATAGATTACAACTTTGTGTTTTTTGAAAGCTGCAATGTTTTTAATCCTCAATCGTCACCATACTGTGGGTCTATGAATACCAAGTTCATAACCAGCTATCAGGAGAAATGTAAGAATGAGTCTAGTACAATATGAACCTGTCCCTGAGTTTTCATTTCCATTCTCCTCATGTGAACATGTTTGGTTCCTACTTGATGCCTTTGCACAATGCCAGCTGTGTTAATGTAATGACCTCCAGTAAAGTGGCCAATCAGCCTTGGTCAACACTACTTAAACTAGCTGCTTGTCACCTTTCCTGAACTCCTTTCCTCAATATTGAAAGATCTGGAGCTGCTTGGGAGACCAATCTACTGATTCCAAATCACATAACATCTTTGCTTGTCAGTATTTAAATACACAAATAAGTTCACAGTTAAACATCATTTTAAAAGAAATAGCTGTGGTTGCTATTTTCAGACTTCTGTAGTGCAAGTGGCATATGTACCAATGTTTATTGAAAATCTGACTTACCTGAATAATGCTATGCCTAAGGGTTTATGATATATATATCTTGCTAAGTTTATATAGCAGAGATAGCATGAACTGCAGATGCTGGAGTCGGAGATAACACAGTGTGGAGCTGGAGGAACACAGCAGGCCAGGCAGCATCAGAGGAGCAGGAAAGTTGACATTTTGGGTCCTGCTCCTCTGATGCTGCCTGGCCCGCTGTGTTCCTCTAGCTTCACGCTGTTGCCTCAAGTTTATATAACACTTTTTTTTAGTTTTGAAACCCACTTCCATATGATACTAATCACAGCTGTCTCAGTGATTGCAAGAACTGTTGTCCTCCACAGTGCTATGCTACATTGAGAAGCGAAGTAACTATAACCGTAAACAAAAATCCACTGCATTAAATGGTGAGAGTTTTAATATTCAAAGAAAGAAGCATCTCCTTAGAATTAGAAGTGCCGGTAAAAATTGGATTGCAAAAACAGATACAAAGATGACTTGAATGCTGAACAACACTAGAAGTAGAGATTTTACAAATGAGCAGCTTTCTGATGGATAAGCAGTGTGGTTAAGGATGTGGCAAGTTTGCCCACCTTACACAGTATGCTGCCTGATTTCCATGGACTGCATGGCCCTGACATTATCTTCCAAACAGCCCATTGTGTTGTCAAATTACATTATTCAAGTAGCAAAGGTCAAAGGTTTTCTTTGCCAATGCAACAAATAAAGAAAGGAATCCTCAACAAGTAGGAACAGAAACTGTTTTTCTAATAGTTGACTGGTGTGAGGACAAATTTTTAGAAAAGTTGCTGACAAATGGATTATATGAGTGGCCAGAGCATGATGAATCAAAGGAGTTTTCTTTACAAGTGACACCATCAAAGTAGGTAAGTGTTTTAAGAAATTCCAATACACACTCCCCTGGGGAATGTATTAGCCCAACATGTGTTAAGGTACAGGAAATTCTGTTACTAGTGTTTACATTATCGTTAACTTGCAGGTTTTTCTCAGCTGCTGAAACAATACTGAACCTTACGTAGAATAGGTAGATAGAACAAAGTTATTTAGACTTTGACATTTTGTATCAAGATTGTGAAAGTCAGAGGAAAATTGCGCAAACCTTATTTTGTCCCAACACCTCTGGGAACATTTGAGGGATTGGACAAGGAACTGAGTTCAGCAAGAAACTCTGCAATCTTCAAATGAAAAGTCCTGCTCCCTCGATTTTTCAAATTGCTTTTAGTGAATCCCAATTCAAAGCTGTAAATATTCCACAAGCTTTAATGCTGCGGCTGTCATAAGAAACTCCAGCCTCGCAGCTCTTTCTGTTTGATGGGGTATGGGTATAGTTGACATATGTTGTCCATTTCTAATTGCCTTCAGAACAGACTGGCTTGCTAACCATTGCAGAAAGGAGGGTGAGTGAAGAAGGGGGAAAGAGAAGAGAATGCTGAAGGGTGAAGAGAAGGGAGGAGTGTGAAGGAGGAGTGGGGAAGTGAGAAATAGGGTGGGGATAGGGGAGGGAGAGATGGGAGTGAGGATGAAGGGGGCTGGTAGTGAGGAAAGGAGGAGTGACAAAAGGGAAGGGGTAGTGAAGAAGTAGGAGGGTATGGCAATGTGGAGGGTGCAGGAGTGAAGAAACGAGGAGATGGGAGAGACTGAAGGAGAGAGGAGAAGGGAGCAGGGTTAGGGATAAGGGGGGGAAGGACAGGGAATGTGGGAGAACGGGAGGGGTGAGGAACGAAGGGGAAGGCAGAAGGGCTGACTGGCAGGGTGTGAAGGGGAGGAGTGAGGATCAAAGGAAAAGGCGGGGAGGAGCAAATTACTTCAGATGCTGGAATCTGCACTGAAAACAACAAATGCTGGCAATCACAGTGGGTCAGACAGCATCGGTGGAGAGAGATCAAGATAACTTGTCGAGTCTAGATGACTCTTCATCAGAGTTGAAGTGAAGTGTAGAGGGGACAGTATTTATGGTCTAGTTTTGAGGGATGGCTGGGCTGCGTGTGGTTTATGGTGCTGGTGGAGAAAAGATGTTGATAGTTCAGATTAAGTGATCGGAATGTGAGAACGGCAGAACAATGGTGTATCTAACTGCCAGACTGGAAAGAGTGGATAGTGGGAGGTGGGGTCGGTGGTAGGGGGAGTGGGGGTAAGTGGGAAGTGGGAAGAGGGGAGAGGGGAGAGGGAGAGAAGACATGATAACAGAGAATGTAACATGTGGGTGTTGAACTCAATATTTAATCCAGAAGTCTGTAATGTGCCTAGTCCTCCGTACTCATTATCCAAGGCCCTAAACAGTCTTTCCAGGTGATGCAGCATTTCACCTGTCCCTCCTCCAATCTTGTGTATTTTGTTTGCTGTATCTAATGTGACCTACTCTACATTGGAGAAACCGAATGTGGATTGGGTGACCATTTTGCAGAACACCTCTGGTCTGTGCGCAAGCATGACCTCGACTTTCCGATTGCCAGTCATTTTAACACAGCGTCCTGCTTGCGTGCCCACGTGTCTATCCTCGGCATACTGCAGTGTTCTCAGCGCAAACTCAAGAAGGTGGGGAGGGGCTGACTGGCAGGGAGTGAAGAGAAGGGATGGGAAATGAAGGAGAAGCCAATGGCAGGGAGTGAGAATATGGAGGGGGAGGGGCAGTGACTGGAAGTGTGCAGCTCCTATGGAGGCTGGGCACAGGCTGCATATAATCCATGCGAGCAAATGAGATGAAGAGAATTGACATTGATGTCAGAGTGGGTACTGCTCACTCCTTACTCCAAAGGGAGCTCTGTATTGGTCAGCAACATCTCCCAGGGCATACTGAATGGGCACCAGCCACACTCACCCCACGTCCCATCCTCTAACAACCTTCACAGCACAATCTCTGATCCACTACCAGGACTCTTTAGTCAGGGGATTTCCAGGATAGTATGTCAAGAGTAGCCTCTGAGACTAGTCCAGAGGCTTGGACACAAGTCAGCTGTTTGGGCCATTCAGAGTTAGGATCCTCCCTGCGTAAGGTGTGAGGAGCCAATTCAGGCAGTCAACCACCCTCCTTGAGTTTGCCCTTATTGTGGGTTGTTTTACTGGTGGAATGTGTGAGAGAGAAGAGAGAGAGGTAGATATTATGGTAGCTGAAAATGGATGGCACTGCTATTACAATGGTGTTCTGAGCAAGCGGGTAGACCGCCCAGCGGGTCATGGGGATGGGGAATGAGACCGTCCCTTGTATGCACAATCCACCCATTTCCTCATGAATCACGCTGCCAATTTTCTGTCGTCTGTCCCAATCCCCCATGCCTGCAACGTTGTGGGTCAGCTTTGAAATGTCACCGCTATTCTACATCCTTTAAATATGGCCGTTACACAAAGGATGGACAGGGTTGGCCAAAATAAACAGGCAGTGATATGTCTGGACAATGGTAAAAGCAGTAGAATTGGGCTAGACTGGATCAGGGCAGGCATGATCAGAGTTAAAGGCAAGTTTGAGGTGGCAGTGCAAGAGTACCTGCGAGGCCTGGTGGAGAATAACCCTCTGTGGAGTTTAAGGAAACTGACATATAGCCGAAACGAGAGGAAGATTCAGTTCAAAGTGTTAAACGAGCAGATTTATTTTATTATTATCATTATAAGCATGTGAAAGCTTATGAGAGCATATATTCATGTGTAAGGAATCAATACAATCCTGTGCAGATTCTGGATTAGGATCCAATACGGAGTTGTCCATGCAACCAATCCTGAAATATGCTACAAGGAAGATTCCATCATATTGCACTTGGGTGTCACTGCTGATATGTTGTAGTTGGATCATTTTGATTCCATCATAATACATATAATCAGGATCAAGATGTCCAACAGTGTGTCCAATCTTCTTATGATACCCTTGTCCCAATGATGCAAATAGAAAGCGATATCTGTGCCAAATACCCAAAAGATATAGTGTTTAATGGATGTTGTTTGGATTACTGCAACATTAATAGAAGATATAACACTATTACTAATTGTCCATTTTAGTCCACATCAGGAAATTAGACAAAACATTTATATGGTGATATTTTAGACAAGCTCAAATGTATTATTTTGTCCAGCTACCTTTTCCAAAGCTCCTATCTGGATTTTTACTGTCACTATGTAACCAGTAGCTTTCAATTCTAGCTGCAGACTGGAATTCATCCACTGTTTTAATGTCATAGTATATATTCCATAACTGTTACCTGGTAATCATTCTGTTTCCTATTTTTCAATTGAACCCAGACTAAAAATTGTTTTGACATTCTTAACTTACAGCTTCAGGGTCTTTGCCCAACAGAGAGGGGCTTTGCTGGATCCAGTTTCTTCCTTGCTTTTGTACTCTTGCACCATCATTTACAAAGCCAAGCATTCTGTATGCTTTCTTATCAATGCATCTGCCACTGTTAAAAGGATTTGTGAAAATGCTTCTACTCTGGCATCCTCAGTCTAGGTTATGGAGTCTCCATATTGTTTCCAAAATTACTTCATATTAAATTGGATCTATTCTTATGTCTGCCCATTTAACCAGAGGGTTTGTCCTCCCGAAATCTGTTGCTATCCTGCTCACTATTTACTACATTTTCAATCTTTGTAGTATTTACAGACTTCAAAAATTTTGCCTCCCATACACCAGTTAAAGAAATTAGGGAACTTTTACAACACGAGAGGTGGTGATTTGGCCTATCGCATTCCAGTCATTCAATAAAGCCTTACACAGCCTATTTCCACCTTCCCGCATTACATTCATGGGCCTGTAAAGCCCATGGACATCCATGTAACTTTTTAAATGTGAGCACTTCTGTTTTCAGGTAGTGAGTTTGAGATCCACACAATCCTCTGTGTTAAAAATACATTTCCTTATCTTCACTCAAGTCCTCTGCCAATCACATACCCCCTGAACTTTGACCCCTTTACTCTACTCAGGCCCCTCATAATCTTGGATTACCCAATTATGTCACCCCTTAGTCTTCCTTGTTCCAAGGAAAGCAACCATAGACTGCCCAATCTCTTCTCATAGCCAACATTTTTCATCCTGGCAACATGCCTGCAAATAAAATTCCGTCAATCTTTTCTACTGTAATCTCATTTTCTCTGTAACATGGTCAGCAGAACTATACACCATATTGAAGCTGTGGTCCAACAAGTGTTATGTACTATTTTAGCCTGACCTCCCTGTTCTTAAATTCTGTGCTTTGGTTAACACACTCATTTTCTTAACCAGTTCATTTGACCTGGTTCTATGAGAACGTTCAGTTCTGAAGTACATTCATACTGAACTCTAAACACTGACTGTCTCTCTCTCTCTCTCTCTAGATGCTGCCAGACCTGCTGTTTTCTCCAACAATCTGTGTTTGCTGTAACCTCTGTCTCTCCAGACCGCTCAGCATTCTTCCATTTATTCTGTACTCCATCGATCTGTTATCACTTGCAAAATATATCAGCACACACCTACTTGGATAGAATTCTATTTTCCACTGCCCTATTGTCTCAATCTATATTTCACTGCCTTTTAAAGCTTTTGTCCTCATATAACCAATTTTTGTTTTACCCTGCAAAAATTAAGAACCTGAAGACTGAGCTCTATAGAACCCCATTAGTAAGAGTTTTCCACTATAAGAACACACATTAACCTTATCATTTGCTTCCAGCAATTTTATACAAGTGTATTATTATAACATAGACACTCTGTTGTCTTCATCAGCCCCCTTTGTTACTTCACAAGGTAGATGAGTTGGGGATTGGGATGGAGGAAACTGGTTAGCTAACCCCTCTGGCTAGCCTGCCAGTGTGGTTCAAAATGTCAATACGCAGAGTTTGGTCCCCATTCCAGCTCAGGTAGACTTGACACTTTACTCCTCAACTTGGCTTGTAATAAAAAAAACAAACACATTTCAAGCCATAGTTCAGATACCCTGCAATAATTGAGGATGCTACATGGAGAAGATGATTAGACATAATTTCCCTTCAACAAATATTTGCTGTCTGCCATTTTTTTTCCTAAAAAATACTCAGTCTGTTTTAACATTTTGTAACAAATCCAGGACAGGTAATACTTAAACCTGGACTTTCTAGTCCAGAGATAGGAACACAATCACTGCACCATAACATCCTCTTGGTGCCTTGTGTTAACTTGTACTTCTCCAAGTGACAGTTAACAGTTTCCCCACAAGTGAGGTTAGACTGACCGTTTTGTTCCACTCCTCGTTATGAACAGAGGTGTTGTTTGAGGGATAAACATTGGTTAAGATACTGAGAAAACTACTGTTTTTTTAGGGAATCCTGCAAGATCTTTCATGTGTTGTCATTATCTGTAATTACCAACAGTCAGCTTCGCAGGCAAACTGGAAAGATTTATTCGAGCACTGATGGTCTGAAGTGAAATGATAAAAACACAAGGCGGACCATATTTAAACTGAAGTGGACTATGCATCCTGTATCCTTTGCACCTGTGTAAACAGCAACAAAAGAAATTTGATTTAACAGTCAGGGGATTGTTTAACACAATGTAAGCAAACTGTATCTGCTCAAGTGCATCTCTTCCAAATCGACCTTGGATAGGAGCTTTCTCGACTGCGGAAACTGTGTTTGTAACTTGTTAGCAGTTTGATTCTATTAGCAATTGATTCAGTGCAAGTTTTCCTAATTGTTACAAACCCTACAGAGATCAATAATCTTAAAATAAAGGAATCCCCAACCAATGGAACCAGTGGAATCACTGTCCACGGGTATAGTGCCAGAAGATTGGAGAGTGGCAAATGTCATTCCCTTGTTCAATAAAAGGAATGGGATAACCCCGGAAATTACAGGCCAGTTAGTCTTACTTCAGTGGTGGGCAAATCATTAGAAAGGGCTCTGAGAGATAGAATTTGTGGTCACTTGGATAGACAGTTTGCTTCGTGATAGTCAGCATGGATTTGTGACGGGTAGATCATGCCTCTCAAACATTATTGATTTCTTTGAAGAGGTGACCAAACACGTGGATGAAGGTAGAGCAGTGGATGTGGTATACGTGGATTTAAGTAAGGTGTTTGATAAGGTTCCCCATGGTAGGCTCATGCAGGAAGTAAGGAGGCATGGGATAGATGGAAATGTGGCAGATTGGATTCAGAATTGGTTGACCCTTAGAAGACAAAGGGTGGTCGTGAACAGAAAATATTCAACATGGTGCTCAGTTACGAGTGGTGTACCACAAGGATTTGTTCTGGGTCCTCTTCTATTTGTGATTTTTGCAAATGATTTGGATGTAGGAGTGGAAGGGTGGATTAGTAAGTTCGCGGACAATACGAAGGTGTGTCGAGTTGTGGATAGTGCGGAGGGCTGTTCTAGGTTACAAAGGGACATTGATAGGATGTAGAGCTGGGCTGAGAAGTGGCAGATGGAGTTTAACCCTGAAAAGTGTGAGGTGATTCATTTTTGGAAGGACAAACTTGAAAGCAGAATACAGGGTTAACGGAAAGATTCTTGACAGTGTGGAGGAGCAGAGGGATCTTGGGGTTCATGTTCACAGTTTCCTGAATGCTGCCACCCAGGTGGATAGAGTTGTTAAGAAGGCGTATGGTGTGTTAGCTTTCATTAATAGAGGGATTGAGTTCAAGAGCCGTGAAGTTATGCTCCAGCTATACAAAACCCTGGTTCGGCCACATCTGGAGTATTGTGTCCAGTTCTGGTTGCCTCATTAGAGGAAAGATGTGGAAGTGTCGGAAAAGGTGCAGAGGAGATTTACTAGAATGTTGCCTGGAATGGAGGGGAAGTCTTACGAGGAAAGGTTAAGAGAGCTAGGACTTTTCTCTTTTGAAAGATGAAGGATGAGAGTGACTTGATAGAGGTGTACAAAATGATCAGAGGTATAGATAGAGTGGACAGCCAGAGACATTTTCCTAGGGTGGAGGTAGCTATTATGAGGGGACATAGTTTTAAAGTGAGTGGAGGTACATATAGGGGAGACGTCAGAGGTAAGTTCTTTACTCAGAGTGGTAGGGGTGTGGAATGCATTGCCGGAGTGGAAAGTGGAGTCAGCCTCATTAGGGGCATTTAAGCAGCTATTAGATAGGCATATGGATGATAGTATAAAGTAGGGGTGGAGGTTAGGTAAGACCTTAGGTTTAGGGTAAAAGTTTGGCACAACATCGTGCACCGAAGGGCCTGTACTGTTCTGTGTTCTGTGTTCTATGTTCTAATGCCTGACAAAAGGAAGGTTTCACTTTATGAAATGTTTACTGTCACAATCAAAACAAAACATAACATTATCAGGCAAATGAATTATATTTAAATAGTCAAAACAATAAAGATACATTTTGCAAAACGGCAAAGCTCTTTCAGCATGTAAGGCGGTAAACTCAGCTGCTGTGTCCTTTGGCCCTCAATATATCCTGGATGTTGATATAATTCTTTTACTGACACAAGGTAGGCCCAACATCTCCTCAGTCAGCCAGCCATTTTGCCACAACTAACATGGAGCTAAAAATCACATCCTTCCAGAGCAACCCTTGAGTATTCAGCTCTCAGAATCCTTTCATGGTTAAACAGAAACTGAACACTTTACTTTGACTTTAAGGAGTAGAAATACTCATTGCCAACCAGCGCTTCATCCCATCTGCATTCATTCTCTCTTCTTCTCTATTGCTGACCATCTTCTGCTCCAGTTTGTTGACTTAGCACATATCCAGATTGGGGACTTGGGTCCCCACCTCCAGTTGCGTCCTTCCTCAGCCTTGCCAAGGTTCATCTGGGGCTGTGGCCTACTAGATGCCTCCTACCCACTGGCCAGGTTTTCCATTGGCTGGGGATGGTCATCCAATATCAGGTGTTTTACAACCATGCACTTTCTTACCTCCTTTTATATGATCCAAGATCATGTCTTGCAACTGCAGTTAAAGGCTTCCCAATCCTCTGGTTTCCACCACATTGTAAGTTTCTCTTTTTAATTTTACGCCGTCCCTGACTTTCCTCATCAGCCATGGTTGCTTTAACCTCCCTTTAATATGTTTCGTCTTCCTTGAGATGAATTTCTGCTGTGCCTTCTGAATTACCCCCTTGCCATTGCTGCTCCATCATCCTCCTTGCTAGGCTCTCCTTCTAAAGAATTCTGCCTAGCTTCTCCCTCATGTCTTTGTAATTACATTTCCTCAAATTGTAATAACAGCTACATCTGATTCCCTCTCAAACTGCTGGGTGAATTCTTTTATTATGGTAACTGCCCCCGAGGGCTTCCCTCACCTTCAGCTCCCTAATCAGGTCTGCCTCATTAGACATCACCAAATCCCAAATTGCCTGTTCTGTAGCAGACGGTATCACAAGTTGCTCCAAAAAGCAATCTTGTAGACATTCACTGAATTCGTTTTCTTGGGATCTGCTACCAACCTGATGTTCTCAGTCCACCTGTATGTTGAAATCCCCCATGAATCTTGTTAATAGTTCCTTTTCTATCACCTGATTTATTTGACTTCTGCTAGGAGGCTTGTACATAACTCCCATCGGGTTCTTTTATCCTTTGCAGTTCCTCAACTCTACCCACACAGATTCTATGCCTTCCAATTTTGTATCACTTCTTGCAATTGGTTTAGTTTCATTTCTTGCTAACAATGCAATCCCATCCCCTCTGCTATGTCCATTCTTGCAATAAGACTGTATCCTTGGATATTTATTTCCCAGCTCTGATCCCATTGCAACCATGTCTTTGTGATACCCACAACATCAATTTCAATCTGTGCTACAAGCTCATTTACCTTGTATCATATACTGTGTGCATTTCAGTATAGCACCCTCAGTCCTGCATTGACCACCTCCTTTATCAGCTGTGCCTGAAGTTAGATTCCTGGCCCTTTACATACTCTCCGTCCTATTACTTGTTCCAGCAACTTCGATAACTTCTGATGAGCCCTCCCTCTAAATCCTTTATTTTGTTCATAATTTACCATGCATCTGAACCTGTTTCTCCACCCCACCCAGCCCTACGATTCAGTTTAAAGCCCTACCTCCAGCCCTAGTTATGCCATTTGCCAGGATGATTCAGGTGGGTTCCAAGGAAGGGTCAGCAGACCCGAAATGTTAGCTCTGATTTCTCTTTAAAGATGCCGCCAGACCTGCTGAGCTTTTCCAGCAACTTCTGTTTTTTTTTCTGATTTTCAACATCTGCAGTTCTTTCAGTTTTTATGATTCAGGTGGAGCCCATCCATTTGGAGCAGCTCGCTCCTTCCCCAGGACTGGTGCCCATGTCCAATGAATTCAAACCCACTCCTCCACACCAATGTTTGAGCCATGCTTATACCTCTTCAATCTTGTTGACCCTGTGGCGATTAGCTAGTGGCTAGGCAGTAATCCAGAGATTATTACCTTTTTAAATCTGATTTTTAATTTCGCCCCTAGCTACTTATATTCTCTCAGGAGAACATCTTCCCTCTGATATCATTGGTATCTATGGGGAGTATGACAATTGGATCTTTCCCCTCCCACTCCAAGTTCTTCTGCAGCCCAGATGAGAGAAATTGAAACCAGGCACCCGTTGGGACTCTTGATGCTGGCCACAAAGATCAGTGTCTATTCCCCTGACTATACTATCCCCAATTACAACTACATTTTTCTTCTCTGCTGCCCTTTTGAAAGGCTCCCTGTACTACAGTGCTATGATCAGTTTATACATCTTCTCTACAGCCCACACTCTCAGGGAACGACAAGCTCAAGGTCTGAGACTCCTTCAGCACTACTACCACTCCCTCCCTCCCCCACCCCACCCAGCCCAGCCCCAATCCCCCCCCTGCCTCACTTGTAATCACGGCCTCCTGTCCCTGACTGTTGACCAAATGTAAGTGTGTGACTACTTCCTGAAACACAGCATCCAGGTAACTCTTCATCCTCCCTGATGTCTCACAACGTTCGAAGCTTAGACTCCAGCTCATCAACTCTGAGCCAGAGCTCCTCAAGCAACCAATACTCGCTACTGGGTGTATTTAAGAAAGGTGGAAAGGAAAATCCAGGGAATTAGAGATCAGTGAGCTGGACAGCAGTGGTGTACAAATTGTTGGAGGGAATCCTGAGGGACAGGATTTAACTTGTATTTAGAAAGGCAAGGGCTGATTAGGGATAGCTTTGTGCATGGGAAATAATGTCTTACAAACTTGATTGAGTTTTTTTGAAGAAGTTAAGAGGAGGATTGAGAAGGACAGAGCAGTGGAAGTGACGTATATGGACTTCATTAAGACATTTGACAAGGTTTGTCATGATAGACTGGCTAGCAAAGTTTGATCACACGGAATAGAGGGAGAACTAGTTATTTGGATACAGAACTGCCTCGAAGGTAGAAGACAGGGGGTGGCGGAGGGTTGCTTTTCAGACTGCATACCTGTGACCAGCAGTGTACCACAACGATCAGTGCCAGGTCCACTGCTTTTTGTCATTTATATCAATGACTTGGATGTGAACATAGGGGTTATGGTTAGTAAGTTTACAGATAACACCAAAATTCTGGGTGTAATGGACAGTGAAGAAGGTTACCTCAGAGTACAAAGGGATCTTGATTAGATGGGCCAATAGGTCCTAGGAGTGGCAGATGGAAGTTAATTCAGATAAATGTGAGGTGTGGCATTTTGGAAAGGCAAATCAGGACAGGACTTATATGCTTCATGGTAAGGTTCTGGGGTGATGCTGAACAAAGAGATCTTGGAGTGTAGGCTCACAGTTCCTTAAAAGTGGAGTTGCAGGTAGATAGGACAGTGAAGAAAGCATTTGGTATGCTTGTATTTATTTGTCAGTGCATTGCATATAGGAGTTGGGAGATCATGTTGTGGCTGTACAGGACCTTGGTTAGGTCACTTTTGGAATACTGCATGCAATTTTGGTCTCCCAGCTATAGGAAGGATGTTGTCAAACTTGAAAGGGTTCAAAAAAGATTCACGAGGATGTTGCCAGGGTGGAGGGTTTAAGCCGTAAGGAGAGGCTGAATAGCCTGGGGCTATGTTCCCTGGAGTCTGAGGGGTGACCTTTATAGAGGCTTATGAAATCATCAGGGGCATAGATAAGGTAAATAGACAAGGTTTTTGCCCTGGGGTGGGGGAATAAAAAAACTGAAGGGCATACTTTTAAGGTGAGAGGGGAAAAATTTAAAAGGAACCTAACGGGCAACATTTTCATGCAGAGGCTGGTGTGCATCTGGAATGAGCTGCCAAGGGATGTGGTGGAGGCTGGTACAATTACAACATTTAAAAGGCATCTGGATGGATATATGATTAGGAAAGGTTTAGAGGGATACAGGCTAAATAGTGGCAAAAGGGACTGGATTTATTTAGGATATCCGGTTGGCATGGAGGAGTTGAACCGAAGGGTCATCTCCGTACTGTACATCTCTAAGACCCAGTGGTCACTATGAACCACAATGGGGCCCACCATCTCCAACAATGCATTGCCTGCCCCTGCATCTCTCTTTATTTACTTCTAAATTTTTTTTTGACTAATGTTTAAATTTGTGACCTATAAATATTTCTCCTAATTGCCTTCAATCTGAAATTAATCTCTGTCAGTCAAATTACCAGTTAATACTAAGCAATTTGGTTTTTCTATGATGTCCACCTTTATGTTGTACTGGGCCCCTGATCCTGGGCTTCAATTTATCCTGCTAGAAAGACCTTACAAACTATGAACTAAACAGCAAGCAAAAAAACACCTCTTCCTCTTTGCACCAAATTCCCTTGCTGCCTCCAAAGTCTCTGAGCTGTGCCTCACTCCAGATGTAATCACTTTCATGACTCTGCGAAGCTTCATGAGATGCACTTTCAACAGGCTTGCTCTTAAAAAGAACTGAATTGACTCACATTAGTTTATTTCTTCTAACATATTTTGCTAATTAACCTGATCATAGATGATAAAAACGGAAAGAACAGCCGATGCTGTTAATCAGGAACAAAAACAAAAGTTGCCGGAAAAGCTCAGCAGGTCTGGCAGCATCTGTGAAGAAAAATCAGAGTTAACATTTTGGGTCCAGTGACCCTTCCGCAGAACAGATCCAAAACATTAACTCCGATTTTTTTCTTCACTGATGCTGCCAGACCTGCTGAGCTATTATTGCAACTTCTGTTTTTGTTCCTGATTTACAGCATCTGCATTTCTTTCAGTTTTTATCATCTCTGAGCAGGTTGATTGGAAAATATATTAGAAGAAATAAATTAATGTGAGAATGGACCCAAAATGTTAACTTGTGTTTTTACTCAGAGATGATATTGCACAGCTCTGGAGCAGGTGGGACTTGAACCTTGGCCTTCTAGTCCAGGGGTGGGGGGGCATTACCACTGCACCACAATACAGTTACGTCTAAGTAGTAATTAACACCTATTCAGGCTTCAGGTGATTGACAACTGTCCCTCCAAAAACTGAGTCAACTACATTATTAAGCATGGGGCTGGATGAACACAGCAGGTGATGAAGGGTTTAGGCCCGAAACATCAAGTTTTCTTGCTCCTATGATGCTGCTTGACCTGCTGTGTTCATCCAGCCCCATGCTTGTTATCTCGGATTCTCCAGCATCTGCAGTACCTTTTATCTCTCAACTACATTATTAACTTGTTCATGAGACTCCTGGATTAAGTTCCTTATTTACTTCTGATCCTTTTGAAATCAGAAATTTTTATATGAAACAAATAAGTTAAATGGGTAGAGTGACCGTACCTGCCAGCACGAGATTTTCTTTGATATTTATAAAATACTTTTCGAAAGTAAAAACATATCTCAGCCACCAGCAATTGTAAAATATTTGGCATGTTCTTTTGTAATTTTGGACTGGGAAAGAAAAAAAGAGAAAAGAAATAATTCTTGTAAACGCAAGGTGCTCACAACGGAAAAATATGATTACAATGGAGAGTCAGCTTTTGTCCCTTTTCAAAACAGCAATTTGTACTTGAGAGAAGGAAATGAAACAGATAACATGACTGTACCTTCCAGCAGCAGTTGTTTCTTGACATTTACATGATATCATTCCATCAATAAGAAAATCATTATTGATTAGCGATTGGAATTTACATGCTGCTATGATCTCTTCATTTGTCCTGGGGAACAAAAAGCAAATAATTCTCATGAACACAAGGTGCCCACGATGGATTCATTCTCTCAGATGAGAAACACAATTAAAATGGAGAGTCAGCATTAGTGCAAGATAATTCTGTGTGAATGCAAATGCATTTCTCTGCCTGTCTGTCATCTTTTAAACCGTATATGTAAAATCAAGTTTATTTCTGAGAGATTTTAAATATTTGGATAATGTTGGCATGTATCAAAATCAGCCCTAGGCAGAGAATTGTGAGGTGGTGGGGCTTGGGATTATGCAGCTTATTGATTGGGCTTTTTATGGCCCTACTGACATTTCATCACCATACAACAGCACTGTGCTCACTGGTGAGGCTATTGGCTACATTAAGGTAGCCTCTATATAGTGTTCTTGGTGGAGGAGGGGGTTGGTGGAGGATGCCTGCCTTTCTGGCTTTTCCATTTGTTTATTTACACACAGGGGGTGTAGATGCTGCTGACTGGACCAGCATTTATTGTCCTTCTATTGCCCATCTGTCTCTTGACTTTGTCCGTGTGGTGATGCACATTGGAGGCAACAGAGCTGGACAAGGAGAGATCTGAATGGCTCTAGTGATATTTTCATTGGGGTTTGTGAAGGCAGCGATGCTGGAGGAGAGAGGAGTAGAGAAATTAATCATTGTAGTAATGAAGCTTTGAAAAAGAGGTTTTGGGAAAATTGAGGATGAGACCAGTTTACAATTAGTGATGGGTGGAACGTGGAAAACACTGGCCATTTTGAACAGTATCAGGAAACACAAATGCCCTTTGCTGTATTTAAAATCTACTGCTTACTAGAGCTAAGAAGAAAACCCCTTCCTGACCCTACCATGGAGGCAATTTTGGTACTTACTTCATCTCATGCTTGAAGAGAGTTGAAATTTTTATTTTTTTAGGACAACAATAATCAGAGCAAACACTCTGCTGAAAGAAAGAACAGGGTAGGGCTTTTGCTGTGCGTTCCCAATTAACACCACAAAGATCAATGTATCTATCAGAAAAGCACAAGAGGTTTCTGTTGGCGACTTGCACGCATTCAAATCCTGCATTGTTGCAGTTGCCATTTTCAATATAACTAAATACTTTTTTTTAGGTTCAATCCACGCTTCTTTCAATTCATTGATGAAATCATCCAGTCTTCCAAGATGGGAAAGAGTTAAATACAGTGAACCCAGGAACGTATCAATGTGGCAGGTATTAGTCAGAGATTGCTTCTTCAACAATGCTCCCCATAACATATAACAGATTGCAATTGAGAGGGTTTTGTTCAGTTTGGCCCTTTCTAATTCGCGCATGACGACATCATAGGTGTGCTGAAGTTTTTGATGATGCAAATCAGATCTGCAAGCACAAAATAAATAGGTTTTACATTAGTTGTGCCTGCATGCAGCATGATCTGGACAATATTCAGCCTTGAGTTGATAAATAACATTCATGCAGCAGAATTGTCAGATAATGTCCATCTTCAACAACAGAGAATCAAACTTTCCTTCCTCAGCATATATATATAGCATCACCATCAGTGAATGCCCCCACTACTAGTAATTCTCCAGTTAGTAACTCCCCTCCTGACTCCCACAAACTGTTCATCCTCTTGAAGGCAGAAGTCAGGAGTGTGATGGAGTAATCCCCACAAATGCGGCTTCAATAACAGTTTCAAGCCATCCAGAACAAATCATGTGTTTGTTCAGTACCTCACTTACCATCTTGAACATTCCCTCCTATGACCAGAATGGCCACAGCGTGTATCATCTACCAGAAGCAAGGACCCTTTCAGAACTTTCAGACCCTGATGTGTCCTTGTGGAGACAGTCAAACAAAGCAACAAATGCGTCCCTCTATATCTGCCCTCAACAACATTGTAGAGCTACATACATCAGAAGAACGTCTGTACTTTGTAAGGCTGGTCCTTCACAGACTAACAAGCCCTGAGGGGGTGGGGACAAAGATTCTCCTCTTCTCAGTCTAAAAGGGAAACCTCTTATTCTTAATAACAAGGTGTGGAGCTGGATGAACACAGCAGGTCAAGCAGCATCATAGGAGCAGGAAAGCTTGACGTTTCGTGCCGAGACCACTCATCAGAAATGGGGGAGGGGAAGAGGGTTCTGAAATAAATAGGGAGAGAGGGGGAGGCAGATAGAAGATGGATAGAGGAGAGGATAGGTGGAGAGGAGGCAGACAAGTCAAAGAGGCGGGGATGGAGCCAGTAAAGGTGAGTGTAGGTGGGGAGGTAGGGAGGAGATAGGTCAGTCCAGGGAGGATGGACAGGTCAAGGGAGTGGGATGAGTTTAGTAGATAGGAGATGGGGGTGTGGCTTGAGGTGGGAGGAGGGGATAGGTGAGAGGAAGAACAGGTTAGGGAGGCGGGGATGAGCTGGGCTGGTTTTGGGATGCGGCTGGGGGAGGGGAGATTTTGAAGCTTGTGAAATCCACATTGCTATCATTGGGCTACAGGGTTCCCAGGCTGAATATGATTTGCTGTTCCTGCAGCCTTCGGGTGGCATCATTGTGGCATTGCAGGAGGCTCAGGATGGACATGTCGTCTGAGGAATGGGAAGGGGAGTTGAAATGGTTCGCGACTGGGAGGTGCAGTTGTTTGTTGCGGACTGAGCGCAGGTGTTCTGCAAAGCGGTCCCCAAGCCTCCGCTTGGTTTCCCCAATGTAGAGGAGGCCACAACGGGTACAGCGGATGCAGTATACCACATTGGCAGATGTGCAGGTGAACATCTGCTTGATGTGGAAAGTCTTCTTGGGGCCTGGGATTGGGGTGAGGGAGGAGGTGTGGGGGCAGGTGTAGCACTTCCTGCGGTTACAAGGAAAAGTGCCGGATGTGGTGGGGCTGGAGGGGAGTGTGGAGTGGACAAGGGAGTCGCGGAGGGAGTGGTCCCTCTGGAAGGCAGATAAGGGTGGGGAGGGAAAAATGTCTTTGGTGGTGGGGTCGGATTGCAGATGGCGGAAGTGTCAGAGGATGATGTGTTGGATCTGGAGGTTGGTGGGGTGGTATGTGAGGACGAGGGGGATTCTTTTTTGGTTGTTATTGCGGGGCTTTTTTTAGGGGCATGTGAGGGATGAGTTGCGGGAAATGCAGGAGGCACGGTCGAGGGCATTCTCGACCACTGCGGGGGAGAAGTTGCGGTCCTTGAAGAATGAGGACATCTGAGATATACGGGAGTGGAATGCCTCATCCTGGGAGCAGATGCGGTGGAGGCGAAGGAATTGGGAATAGGGGATGGCATTTTTGCAGGAAGGTGGGTGGGAGGAGGTGTATTCTAGGTAGCTGTGGGAGTCGGTGGGCTTGAAATGGATATCGGTTTCTAGGTGGTTACCCGAGATGGAGACAGAGAGGCCCAGGAAGGAGACAGAGGTGTTGGCGATGGTCTAGGTGAACTTCAGGTTGGGGTGGAAGGCGTTGGTGAAGTGGATGAACTGTTCGAGCTCCTCGTGGGAGCACGAGGCGGCGCCGATACATTCATCATTGTAACGGAGGAAGAGGTGGGGTTTAGGGCCAGTGTAGGTACAGAAGAGGGATTGTTCCACGTAACCTACAAAGAGGCAGGCATAGCTTGGGCCCATGCGGGTACCCATGGCCACCCCCTTTGTCTGTAGGAAGTAGGAGGAATTGAAAGAGAAGTTGTTGAGGGTGAGGACGAGTTCGGCTAAGTGGATGAGGTTGTCAGTGGAGGGGGACTGGTCAGGCCTGCAGGACAGGAAGAAGCGGAGGGCCTTTATGCCATCTGCATGGGGAATGCAGGTGTATAGGGACTGGACGTCCATGGTAAAATTGAGATGTTGGGGACCGGGGAATTGGAAGTTCTGGAGGAGGTGGAGGGCGTGGGTGGTGTCACGGACGTAGGTAGGGAGTTCCTGGACCAAGGGGGAGAAAATGGAGTCGAGATAGGTGGAGATAAGTTCGGTGGGGCAGGAGCAGGTGGAGACAACGGGTCGACCAGGACATTCAGGTTTGTGGATTTTGGGAAGGAGATAGAAGCGGGCGGTGTGGGGTTGGGGAACGATGAGGTTGGAGGCTGTGGGTGGGAGGTCAGTTTCCATGTTTGTGTGCATCTCTGTTCAATGATGTCTCTTGTTTCAGTGTGAATCCTTTGAAATTGGGTTAAACCCCCGCTCCTTCTGTCTCTCTGTTCCTGTTGTGTTCAAAGTGATACAATGCCAAGTGATACAATGCCTCCTCATGCCACTGCACAAGCAGCAAACTTTAGTTTTGAGTATCAATTCTCAGGTTGAATCTCTCAGGTTGTGCAAGCGCTTCTTCAAAGAATGTCCTTGGAGAGACAAAGCAGTTCTGTCTGATTCCCCTTAATGTTGCCCCTGAGATATAAGCAGAAGGAGTTGAACATGCTCAGTGATGGTCTCACCCCCTCCACCTTTTGTGTCCCTGTGGATGTCTGTGTCTCTGTTTGTGTTGATGGTGCTGTGAGCTACTCACTCCCTCTCTCTCATCAAATCCTTGGTGTCTTTATTTTGCCCACCACCACCCCTGTGCAGTGGCGTGGGGAGGCCAGCAGAGGGTGGCATTGTATCACTTTAAACACATGGGAGCAACCGGGAGTGACCCTGAACCCTTTTTCCCTCCCTCTCTCTCCCTCTTTCTCTCTCACACATTCGCTCTCCCCCTCTCTCTCTGTCTCTCCCTCCCCTTTCTCTTTTTCTCTCTCTCCCACTCTACGTCTCTTTCTCTTTCTCATTTCCTGCAGCCCTTCAGTATCCCCACCCACCCCCACCTGTTTCTCCCCCGATCTCCCAGCCCCTCAGCCCACAATCTCTCAAAGACTGATTTAGTTTCATCTCAAAACTCTCTTTTTATCCTTGCCTATCTGTAATTTTAATTATCTTTATAGTTTTTACTTTAATAACTTGCAGCAATGGTTGTGCAATATACCAATCTTTATCTGGTTTAAGACAAAGCTTTATATCTGGTTATTTTTAAATTAAAACATCCAAGGGGGTTTGAACAAGCAATACACATTGATCATTCATTGAACACTGTGAGGACTCAGTGTGGCCATGACATGGGACCCTGTTCAATGATAATACCCTTGGGATATCTCGCTTTACATGGCAGAAGGCAACAGTTAATTAAACTGCACCCCATCGTTACCACGTCAGTTTCCCCATTATTGCACTTGTTTGTTCAACTGAACGTAATGAACATTAATAATGATGTAATTGATATCTCACAGGAGATTTTATGCCTGTGTAAATGCAAAGCTCCTCTTGGTTAAAACTCTATATTCTGAGATTATACACTCTGCTCCTAAATCGACACAACATTCTGGAAGTGATGAAATATGGGAAAGGGAGAGTGCTAATCTATAAATATATATACACTAATATATAAATGCAAATAAATATATTTGTTGTCAGGAGGTTATTAAAGTCTATGATTGTGATTAGAGTGAACACCACAAACAATTTCAGCCAGAGAGAGCTAGGACACATCTGAAAACTTTGAGTGAATGAGGTAGTGGTGACAGAAATATATGTATTATTTCTTTAAACTTCAGGAGGGCATCTCAGAGACAATTAATTAAAATTGAAGCTCACAGGGACTGAGGGAAAATTACTGACCCCATTATGAAATTCACTGCACGGCACAGACAAAGAGGGATCTTTGCCGAGCCGGTGTGTTTGATCACAGATGTTTCGTCACCCTGCTAGGTAACATGGTCAGTGCACCTCCAGTGAAGTGTTGGTGATCTGTCCAGCTTGTTATTTATTGGCCTGTTTTGCTGGAGTCATTGGCATCACTTCTGGTTCTGTTTTTCAGTTGTTTGTATATCAAATCCAGTTCAATGTGTTTATTGATGGATTTCTGGTTGGAGTGCCAGGCTCCCGGAAATTCCCTGGCATGTCTCTGTTTGGCTTGTGCTATTCAGAATATATTGTCCCAATTGAACTTGTGCCCTCTTTGTCCATGTGCACTGAGACCAGTGAGAGTTGATCATGTCTCTTGGTAGCAATTGGTGTTCGTGTATCTTTATTGATAGTTTTCTTCCTGTTTGGCCTGTGTAATGTTTCTCACAGTCCTGGCATGGTATTTTGTATATGACGTTGGTTTTATTTGTTGTGGGTGTGAGATCCTGCACATTCATCAGTAGCTGTTCCAGGATGGTTTTTAGTTTTAGTGGGCTACCCTGATACCTAGGGGTCTGGGTAATCTTGTGGTCATCTCTGATATGTCTCTTTATGGTAGGGTGACAAGTGTGTCTGGCCATGTTGTGTCTTCCTGTGGTCTGTTGCAGAGGTAACAGCGGATTGTGCTTTTTGGGTATACATTCCTTTTAAAAACCCTATATAAATGCTCCTGTTCTGCTTTGCACAGTTCCAGGTTGCTGCAGTGTGGTGTGGCTTGTTTGAATAACATCCTGATGCAGCTCCATTTAAGGGTGTTGGGATGGTTGCTGGTGTAAGTAAGTATCTGCTCCGCATGTGTCGTCTTTCTGTATACGCTAGTCTGGAGTTCCCATTGTTCTTATGTTCTACCGTTATGTCTATATCTCATCTTTTGTGAATGTTATTCCGGTGAGGATGTTGTTTAGTGGCGGTGGGTTTCTTCTAGTCTTGCGCGTTTGATAATCAGGAAGGCATCGTCTCCATAGCAGATCCAGAGTTTGGATTGCATAATATGCCAACATTGTGCAGTCCTTGTGGGGATAAAGTCCCACCTTCACAATGGGAATAACTCCCATCATGTTGTGTGGTACTATCACTGTGCTAAATGGGACAGACTTCGCACAGATCTAGCAACTCAGCACTGGGCATCCATGAGGTGCTGTGGGCTATCAACAGCAGCAATTGTACTCCAGCACAATTTGTAATCTCAAGGGCCTGGCATATTCCCTCACTCGACTATTACCATCACACCAGAGGATCAATCCTGGTTCAATGGAGAGTGCAGGAGGGCATGCCAGGAGCAGTACCAGGCATACCTGAAGATGAGGTTTCAACCTGGTAAAACCACCAAACAGGACTACTTGCACACCAAACAGCATAAGCATCAAGTGACAGACAGAGCTAAATGATCCCACAACCAGCCGATCAGATCTAAACTCTGCAGTTCTGCTGCATCCAGTGGTGAATGGTGGTAGACAATTAAACAATTCACTGGAGGAGGCTCCACAAATATCCTCATCCTCAATGATGGAAGAGCCCAGCACATCAGTCCAAAAAATAAGGCCAAAGCTTCCACAGCAATCTTCAGCCAGAAGTGCTGAGTGGTTGATCCATCTCGGCCACCTCCAGTGGTCCCCAGCATTATAGGTACCAGTCTTCAGCCAATTTAGTTCATGCCATGTGATATCAAGAAATGGTTGGGGATAATGGATACTGCAAAGGCTACAGGCCGTGACAACGTTCTGGCAATAATATCAAAGACTTGTGCTCCAGAACTTACCACTGCCCTGCCAAGCTGTTCCAGTACAGTTACAACTCTGGTATCAACCTGACAATGTGGAAAATTGCCCAGATATGTCCAGTACACAAAAAGCAGGACAAATCCAACCTGGCCAATTACCGCCCCCATCAGTCTACTTTTGATCATCAGTAAAGTGATGGAAGGTGTCAACGGTGCTATCGATCAGCACCTGCTCAGTAATAACCTGCTCAGTGATGCCCAGTTTGGGTTCTGCCAAGGCCACTCAGCTCCTGACCTCACTACAGCCTTGGTTCAGACATGGACAAAAGAGTGGAATTACAGAGGTGAGGTGAGAGTGACAGCCCTTGATATCAAGGCTGCATTCAATGTGTGTGGCATCAAGGAGCCCTGGCAAAACTGCGATCAATGGGTATTAGGCGGCAAACTCTCTGATTGTTGGAGTCGTACCTGACACATCGGAAGATGGTCATGGTTGTTGGAGGTCAATCATCTCAGCTCCAGGACATCTCTGCAGGAGTTCCTTAGGATTGTGTCCTCGGCCTAAATATCTTCAGTTGCTTCATTAATGACCTTCCCTTCATCATAAGATCAGAAGTGGGGCTGTACTCTGATGATTGCACAATGCTCAGCATCATTCGTGACTTCTCAGTGACTGAAGTAGTCCCTGTTCAAATGCAACAAGTTTTTGACAACGTCCGGGCTTGGACCGACAAGTGGCAAATAACATTTGTGTCACACAAGTGCTGGGCAATGAAAATCTCCAGAAAGGAAGAATCTAAACAACTCTCCAAGACATTCAATGAATGATTGTTCCTTAAATACATGTTATCAGTACCCTGAGGGCTGCTCGAAACTGAGGTGAACCAGTTATGTAAACTCTGTAGTTATTGAGTGCTTTTACAGGAAAGGTTATGAAAGTGGTGACTCTCCAATATTTGCATTGTACATTTGCTGACACACAAGTCAAGCATGCCTTTTAAACTGGGAGAAAACAGACTTAAAAAGGACATTTTCTGTCTCCTGCCCAAACTGGTAAGAGCACTGTGATTATATGCATTTGAAGTAAGTGAAATTTTGATTTGCCTTTTGTTCATTCTTCATGCTTACTTAGAAAGAAGTCTATTATCTATGTGGCTCCATTTCTATTGCCCAAACTCGTGGGCCTAAGTCAGGTGGGTCATAACAGTATTGAAAACCTGAAATAGTGTGATTCCAGTTTTAACGGAAAGTGTTGGGACAGGCAAGCAATTTATTCACGGGAGGCCGGTTAGTGATTTAAATGTCATAGCATTAGACTGGAGCTGTATGCCTCAGAATTAAGAAACTATTTCAAACTCAACCTTGATTCCCAGGCTATGGGAAACTGAGCACCTAAAAGTTGTAAGGACGGCCGGTTTGAATTGGTGCCTTTTCCAATCCTACTGGTCCCAGTTTACCTGCTTCATTTACTTTCCCCACCATTAGACAAACCACAATCATCGTTTTTAAAATTCACTTGTGGTACGTGGATGTCAATGGCTGGGCCAGTATTTATTACCTGTCTCCAGGTGCCCATGAGAAGGTGGTGGTGATCTACCTCCTTGAACCACTGTAGTTCATGTGCTGTAGGTTGACCCATATTGCCATTACAGAGGGAATTCCAGGGTGTTCTCAGTGAAGGAACGGTGCTATATTTCCAAGTCTCTCCCAGGATGATTCATTGACTTTAATTGTATGCCACCAGTTGTCAATGTCCTGCACTGCATTCCAGTGCCATGCTACAGTTTGAGAACCCACCAAGAGGCTCAGAGACAGCCTATTCAAACATTTGCAAAGAAAGCCAGCCTCAGACTGTTTAAGTCAGTGCTCTGAAAAAGCCCACAAATGCTCATTTCTAATAGACCCATTTGGTCACATATTCAATTTAATTCTGGATGATTTTCTGCCTTAAAGGCAAAAGTGCTGCTAAATGTGGCCAGCTTTCAAAAAATAGTTCAACAGACAGAAATGCAAATCGATAGGTCATGTAGGTCAAAAAGTAAACAGACTTTTAAAACAAAACAATATTAACCAGGACAAATGCAGTGCAAAGGTGACATTCTGTGTTATAAGGTAGGTGCATACTGTAGAGCATCACCAATGTTCAATACAAGAACTCATAGCATTGATTCTTGGAGTACAGGTGGCCATTCTGCCCACCCATTCTGTGCCAGCCACTTACAAAGCTATTCTAATGAGTTATAGTGTTGTTCTCTGCCTGATGTTATGATTACCATCTTAACCTTCTTGATATTTTCACCATCATCTCAGAATCCGCTGCCTCTGACTCATGGATTGGAAGCTGTGCTACTTCTGGCTTGTGTCTTTTTCACTGGTGTGGGAGATCCGGGCTCCTGGGAACAATAATGAAGGTGATCATTACAAAGTCCATGTCTGTCTTTTATTGAAATCCAGTTTGATCCAATGCCCCCACATACGTGTGTCAATGTTTTACTCATGTGACCTTAGACATTAGAATAACCGTGAAGAGTTCAAGGATAGAATTCACAACAATTTTCTGCCCTGCTGGTGTTTGAACTGACGAATTGGCTCCTGGATATGAAATATCTTCGTTGGACATCTGATCCCTATCTTCAGCATGTAGAGACATCAGCAGTATTTAAAGTTGTTGCAATTGTTTTCTTGTGTTACTGTCTCTGGAAGATGCCATCAAAAATCCTCAGCCACTTAGATAGCATTGTAAAACGTTACTAGCAGCGATTGGTCATAATCTGGAATGTACTGCCTGGGACAGTGAAGGAAGCAGATTCAATGGTACTCATCAAAACGAAATGAGTATAGACATGGAAAGAACAAGGGCTATGAGGATAGGGCAGAGAAATAGAACAACACTAATTGAACTTGCTTGTTCAAGGAGCAGCACAGATATGAGGGGCCTGATGGCCTCCTACTAAGCTGTACATTTCTAACTTCCTATGATTTAAATCTAAGTATTAAGATTAATTTCTAGACCAGCTTTCACATAGAAATAAAAAACTTTGTGTAAATGGAAAATGTAAAGTACACTCCTTGCACAGCATCAACAACCAGTCAACGTTGCTCACGTACCCATTTCTATTCCAATGTTCCTAGCAGCTGCTCTTTGAACAAGACAGCAAATTGGTGCACCATTATTCCTAGATGTAATCTCTCAAGGGATACAGAGTCATAGAGTCATACAGCATGAAAACAGCCCCTTTGGTCCAACTCTCTATGCTGACCAGATATCCTAAATTAATTGAGTCCCATTTGCCAGCATTTGGCCCTTATCCCTCTAAACAAGCCTTTTCATGTGCGCACCCAGATGCCTTTTAAATGTTGTAATTGTTTCAGTCTCCACCAATTACTCTGGAGAGCTCATTCCACACACACACCACCCTCTGCGTGAAAAAATTGCCCCGAGGTCCCTTTCAAATCTTTCACCTATCACCTTAAACCTATGCCTTTAATTTTGGACACCCCTACCTGGAAAAAAGACATTGTCTATTTACCCTATCCATGCCCAACATGATACAATAAACCTCTACAAGGTCTCCCCTTGGCCTCCAAAGCTCCAGGGAAAATAGCCCCAGCCTATATAGCCTCTCCCAAGAGCTCAAACCCTCCAACCGCGTCAACACCCTTGTAAAACTTTTCGGCACCCTTTCAAGTTTAGCAACATCTTTGAGATCAAATATTAAGGGAAAGTATATAGTTAATGGCAGAACCATTGACAGCATAGATGTCCAGAAGGATCTTAGTTCATTGCTCCCTGAAACTAGCCACATAAGTAGGTAGGGTGGCAAAGAAGGCATATGGCAAGCTTGCCTTTACTGGTCAGGGCATTGAGTACAGGAAGTCGTGTTGCAGCTTTATGAAACTTTGGTTAGGCTGCACTTAAGAGTATTACATTCAATTCTGGTCGCCACATTATAGGAAGGATGTGGAGGCTTTGGACAGGGTGCAGAAGAGGTTTACCAGGATGTTGTCTGGATGAGAGGGTATGAGCTTTAAGGAGAGGCTGGACAAACTAGGATTGTTTTCTCTGGAGCAGCGGAGGCTGAGGGAAGACCCGACAGAAGTTTATAAAATTATGAGAGGCATAGATAGGGTTGACAGTCAGAACCTTTTTCCCAGAGTTGGAATGTCTAATACAGGAGGACAAGCATTTAAGGTAAGTGGAGAAAATTCAAATTTGAGGGGCATTTGAGATGTGAGGGGCATGTTTTTTGTCACAGAGTGGTAGGTGACTGAAATACGTTACCAGGGTAGCGGTGGAGGCAGCTGCAATAAGCACATGAATAAGCAAGGTATGGAAGGATACGGACCATGGGCAGGCAGCAAGGATTAGTTTAATTTGGTGTTATGTTTAGCACAACATCATGGATCGAAGGGCCTTTTCCTGTGCTGTACTGTTCTATGTTCAATGTTCTATCTTCTTTCTCTGACTTTCGTACAGTAGGGAGACCAGAACTGAATTCTGTATTCCAAAACTGGCCCAACCAATGTCCTACAAAGTTGCAACATGACCTCCCAACTCTTATATTCAATAACTGACTAACAAAGCCAAGTGTACCAAACACCTTCTTCACTACCCTGTCCACCCGCAACTCCACCTTCAAGGAACTATGAACCTGCACCAAAGGTCCCTTTGTTCAGCAACACTTCCCAGGACCCTATCATTAAGTGTATAAGATCTGCTCTGATTTGCTTTACCAAAATGCAACCCCTTATATTTATCCAAAATAAACTCCATCTGCCCACTCATTGGTCCATTGGCTATCTGATCAAGGTCCTGATGTGCTCTAAGATAAACTTCTTCACTGCCTACTACACCACTCATTTTGGTGTCATCTGCAAGCTTGCCATTCCTCCTATATTCTCATCTAAATCATTCATATAAATGACAAAAAGCAGTGTACCCAAGCCCTGATCCTTGTGGCACACCACTGGTCACAGGCCTCCAGTCTGAAAAACAACACTCTACCACCACCCTCTGTCTCCTACCTTGAAGCCAATTTTGTCTCCAAATGGCACTCCCTGGATTCCACATGATTTAACCTTGCTAAACAGTCTACCAGGTGGAACCTTATGGAACTTCTTGCTGAAGTCCATATAGACAATGTCCACTGCTCTGCTTTCACCAATATTCTTTGACATTTCTTCAAAAAATCTCAATCAAGGTCATGAGACCCGATTTCCCACAAACAGAGCCATGTTGACTATCCATAATCAGTCCTTGCCTTTCCAAGTACATGTGCATCCTATCCCTCAGAACCCTCTCCAACATCTTACCCATCGCTAATCTCAGACTCACTGCTGTACAGTTCCCTGACTTTTCCTTACCATCTTTCTTAAATAATGGCACCACTTTAGCACCTTCCAGTCTTTTGACACCATATCTGTAGCTGTTGATGATACAAATATCTCAGCAAGGCGCCCAGTAGTCACTTCGCTAGCTTCCCACAAAATTCTGGGATACGTCTATTCAGGTCCTGGGGATTTATCCACCTTCATGCATTTTAAGACATTCAGCAGCTCATCTTCTGTAATATGGACACTTTTCAATGTACCACAATCTATTTCTCCATGTTCTCTAGCTTCCATGTCCTTCTCCACATTAAATATTGACATGAAATATGAGTTGAATATTTCAACCATCTCCTGTGGTTCTACGCATAGATGGCCTTGCTGTTCTTTAAGGAGCCCAATTCTCTCCCTAGTTCCTCTTTTGCCCACAATGTGTTTGTAGAATTTATTTTGGATTCTCCTTAACCCTCTTTGCCAAAGCTATCACACGTCTCCTTTTTGCCCTCCTGATTTCTCTCTTGAGTATACTCCTACTGCTGTTATACTCCACAAGGGATTCATTCAATCCCAGCTGTCTATACTTGCCACATGCCTCCTTCATTTTCTTGATCAGAGCCTCAATTTCCCTAGTCATCCAGCATTCCCTTCACCTACCAGCCTTGCCCTTTACACTAAAAAGAACATACTGACTCTGGACTCCAAGTTATCTCTTTTTTGAAGGCCTCCCACTTTCCAACTATCGCATTACTTGTGACTAACCTCTCCCAATCAACTTTTGAACCTTTTTTTGCCTAACACCATCAAAATTGGCCTTACTATAATGTAGAACTTGAACTGTTAGACCAGGTCTGTCCTTTGCCGTCACTATTTTAAAACTAATACAATTACGATCACGAGCCCCAATGTGCTCTCTCACTAACACTTGTCCTGACTTATTTCCTTGAAAATGTCAGGTTTTGCTCCTTCTCTAGTTGGTACGTCCACATACTGACTCAGAAAATTTTCTTGTACGCACTTAACAAATTCCTCTGCATTCAAGCCCTTAACACTATGGCAGTCCCAGTCTATTCTTGGAAAGTTAAAATCCCTTACTATTACAACCTTATCTTTCTTATAGATATTTGAGATCTCCTCACAAATTTGCTTCTCAATTTTCTGCTGACTCTTAAGGGACCCTGTAGTATAATCCCAATAAGTTCCACCTAAACAGCTTCACTGGACATCCTCTTAGGAGCATCCTGCTTAAATGCAGCTGGAATGTTATCCCTAACCAAAGATGTCACTCCCCCTCCTCCCTACCCCCATTTCTATCCTTCCTATATCTCCTATACCCTGGAACAGTAGCTACAGTCCTGCCCTTCCCTAAGCCATGTTTCTGTAATAGCTATGATATCCCAGTCCCATGTCCCCAATCATGCCCAGAGTTCATCTGATTTACCCGTCAGGCCCCTTGCATTCAAATAAATGCAGTTTACTTTATCAGTCTTACCTCATTCTCTTATCTCTTTTCTCACTAACTCTTTGGGTCCAAGAATCCTCCCATTCCCCCACCCGCTCACCAACCCTTTACTCATTTAAAGCCTCCCGAGTAGCACTAGCAAATATCCCCGCCAGGATATTGGTCTCCTTCCAAACTCAGGTGCAACCAGTCCTTCTTTTACAGGTCACTTCTAACTTCGAAGAGATTCCAGTGATCCAAAAATACAAATCCCTGCCTCTTCCACCAGCTCCTCAGGCGCATATTCATCTGCTCTATCTTCCTGTTCTGACTCTCACTATCACTTGGAACCAGGAATAATCCTGATTTTAATACCCTCGAGGACCTGCTTTAAATTCCTGCCTAATTTCCGATATTTCCTCTTCAGAACCTCATCCCTTTCTCTTCATTTGTCGTTGGTGCCAGAGTGTACAATGACTTCCTGCTGGTCACTCTCCCCTTTGAGAATATTGCGCACTATCTCTGAGATATCCTTGATCCTGGCACCAGGGAGGCAACACACCATTCCGATGTCTTGCTGTCAGCCGCAGAAATGTCTGTCTGTCTCCCTGGCCAGAGAGACCCCTGTCACAATCGATCACTTGGCACGTGACCTACCCTTTATTAGGGTCAGTCTCGGTACCAGAAACTTGGCTGTCAGTGCTACATTCTCCTCAGAGTCCATCAAACCCTACATTTTCCAAATGCAGAATGTTCGGTTGAAATGGGGACAGCCACATGAGACTCCTGCGTTATCTGCCTACCTCTCCTACCTTTCCTGGAGGTAACCCATCTACCTGACTGTATCTGCAGTTTATCTACTTTCCTGAAACTGCCATCTGTCACACCCCCTGGCTGCTGTAAATTCCTCATTGCCTCGAACTGCTGCTGCAACTGATCCATGTGATCCAATAGGATTTGCAGCCAAACATACTCCCTGGAGACATAATCATCAGGAATATTGAAATTCTCCTTAAATCTCGCACATCCGACACAGAGAGGTGAAAATCCCTTTTTTTGTACCTTACAGGGTGAAACAATGGGATGGGGGTAATTTTCTGGAGCGCTGCAAAAGCAGAAAACAGAGTGGGCGGGGCAATTTCCAGACAGGACAGAGATTATGTCAACATTATGTCAAACCTCATGCTGATCGATGATGGGTTTGTACCTCAAATATATTGGCATGTCATGAATATTCTCTTGTGAAAAATAGTATTTTAATAAAGTCCTACCTTCAGAATGTAGTCAGTGGCTACGAGAATTTCGTCACGTCTGGGTTTATCTTTGTTTTAAGATGATGCCCCTCTAGTTGTGTCTGCAGTCAGCACTTTGCCTGGTTGTTTGTGAGGGCACAAGGGAGGGGGTGAGGGGAATGCCAGCCTGCATGGAGGTTCAGGACCAGAAGAGTGAGTAAATGGTATGAGGCGGGGTGGGGGGGGACAATGCAGAATCAAAACTAATGGAGGTGGAGGAGGGGAATAGGGAGGAAAGGCTGTGGGGTTCAGGTTTGGGGGAGCTGGAAATAAAAAGGGAAAGGTCTGACATACCTCATGAGATGGGGATACAGTGGGAACAGTCAGTCAGGGTGAGGTAAATGGTCCAACAGGAGATGTCGGGAGTGTTCAAATGTGGGTCCATCTCAGGGTGATGATTTCACTGAGAACACTCCCCTCCTGAGAGTGCTCTCAGACAATGTCCTTTACGCGACATAGAAGGGAGCGCAGGGTGGGACACAGGTTCAATCGCAGAGCAGCGAGTACTGAGCACTCAGTAAAAAGTGAACATAAAAGCACAACTTGTTTTTCTTCCACAATCAAGGAAGTGTCCCTAACTCTTTCATAACACTCACACATGACGACTGTATGACATTGATAGGAGGAGTGCGCTGATGATGAAGCCTCAATATTCCACAAACCATACTAAAGTGTTTTATTTAATCACTGAAATGGTCAACTTTTGCCATCTTGTACCTACTACCCAGAGTGAAAGAAATGACCACCAGGCTTCAGTAATTAAATCAAATATAACAGTTTATTAGAAACAAACATATTCATGCAATAAACTGGTTAACAACACATTGACATGGTAGATGAGACAGTAGAACTCTGCAGAGATGTTTTGCATTTTTCTTCAAGTGAAAAGTTAAAAGAAAACCACAATGGCCCAAGAGTCCAAACTCAAAGGATAAAATGGGAAGACTTCTCAGAATCCAATTGATTTTCTATTAACGATTTCAAAATTCTGTCAGTTCGGAATCATTGTGATCTTTAAACCAGACCCGAGTTTGAATGAGAATCAAATATAAATCCTGCTTCAGACAGAGAGAGAGAGGAGAGAAAGGATATATATTTATTTCTATGTAGTGTTTATTTTAACTGATCATCTTGGGAATACAACAACCTCAAGTTCAGAGACTGTTGCTAGACAACCCGTAGCACACAGCCTCCTTCAAACCATGGTGCCCAGCTCTGAAGGCAATAAAACCCATCTCTTATGTCTTGTAAAAGTTTTAATTGCCTTCTCTCTGCAAAGTCACTTTTGTGAACAGCAGGTGACCCAAACACACTTTAATTTTTGACTTTCGAGTCCCAAGCAGTGAGATGGAAAACCATCTGTATGCCAGAAAGTGCCTAACCATTTCTATCCGTTTCAGTTTGCTTCACATGATTATTTTCAAGCACAATGTATTACCAACACAGCCATGAGGCAAGCCAGGACATTTCGCTCTCTGACTAAGCTATTCTCAACAAGTGGTAATGCACCCATGAATAACGCGTAATCAATATCATGGGAAATATTTACACATGGAAATGAAATTTGAAAATCAATACCTGTGCCACTTTTGTGCTCTCCAGGTTTTGGCAATGGAGTTGGGCAGGAAAGTTCTGACTGGTTGCGAGCCCATCTGTTTGAGAAACTGTTTCTTTCAGAACCAGCTGCAGCTACTCCATTGTGAGCCGGTGGCAGAATTCATCACCGAGAGTTTCCGATCCAGCAGAATCTCCTGTGTGTGCAACTAACACTTAATTATAAATGCAGATATTTTCCTAATCAGCCCGTTCAGAAATATTATTACATACCTCTAGAGCACAAGGGACCTGAACACAGGCCTCATAGCTCAGAAGCAGTGACACTACCACTGCACCACAATAGCCCTCGTCTAAAACATCTTCATCAATTGATTTTTTGTTACATTATGATTACGTGGTCACTGTTAGGTCGGCGTCTCATTCCAGATTTTCATTGATTGAAATTTCATGATCTGCCCTGGTGGGAATCAAGTCCATGTCCCCAGAGCATTACAAAAATAGAAATCGCTAGAGAAGCTCAGCAAGTTTGGCAGCATCTGTAGCGACAGAAACAAAGTGGATGTTTTGAGTTTGATGGTCTTTCGTCAGTAGACTGTTTGAAAGAATGGGAAGTTGATAAAGGAGGAGAACTAGCAATATTGCTGAAAGACAAAGATGTGGAATTTGTGTTAGTAGTGAAGCTATCAGTTTCCATGGTGGTGAGTCTTCTGAAACTCTGGAGATCACACATGCACAGTTAAAGAGCATGAATGCTCCTGTTTTAACCATAAAAACAAAACATGACCATGCAGATCAGGATTCCTGCGGCTCCAGTATTTCAGTCTTTAAGAGGAGTTTTTGTCTTCTAAAATTAACTCCTACTCTCAATGTAGCCCTGGGGAAATATCAGGGGTTGTCATTCTGTAAAGGCTAGAAGGGAGAATGGCTTGCAGTTTTTCCTTCCTGTGTCTCCAAGACAAGGAATAAAAATTGACAAGGTCACAAAAAAATGCAGAGTTTGTTTCCAGAGGAATGAAATCCAAAAAAAAGGAGCGAGGTAATATTCAATATACAGGGAGTTAGACCACAACTGATGTGTGATGGAATACTCCACACTTGCATGACGGGTGCAGCTCCAACAACACTCAGTACTGTGACACCATGCAGTTCAAAGCAACCTGCTTGATTCGCACCACATCCACAAAGATTCTCTCCCTTTCTTACAGGCCAGACCAGACAGCCCCGACTCTAAGTTTTATTTTATTTATAAGCCAAGTGTGTTCCAGATGTGATTCAATTGATCAAACGACAAGGCTTTAAGCAAAACATTATTCTTACACCACAATTAAAATACAAGCAAGAAAAAAAGAAACATCGACATAAATTTAACTCTATTGAAATATTTCAAAAATTGTGTATATTTTAACTACTACTCATCAACTGTTCCAACACAGTAACAGTCTATAAACACAACCTTGGAAATGCCAATTCAGCAAAACTGTTTTCCCTCACTGGCTGTCTCCTTCAGTCCAGGAGAAAGGAAAGACCAAAAACATAAATCTAATAACAGAGAGATAAGGCAAGCTTTTTGCAGCAGAGAAAGAATTGTATCTAGCAGCTTCAACTCCAAAAACCCCAACTTCAACAACGGAAATCCAAACTAAAATCCTGCGTCTGTGTGAGCCTGACTCAACTGATTCATGCTTCTTTTGTCTACTTTCAAAAAAATCCAGAGCTATTTCCTCTACTTTCCATGGAGAAGACATCTTGACATCAGGTGTACAACACTCCTCTTCAAGAGAAAGAGGATAGCTTTATGTGGAAATTTGATTTACAGAAAATCTAACCGACACTCGTGTTTCTGCAAACTTTTGCACTCATTCAGCCAAATTCACCTGACTTACACTGATGAAATTAATGCAGATCTAATCCTGTAATAGCCCCTTAAAGATTGACAGAATATTTTCGGGGTTTATTTGACAGAGAGTTTCAGGAATGTGTTTACATGTTGCCCTGGGAAGTGAGTGAAGACAGTCACCTTTAAAGGGGGAAACATGATGCACATAGGATAGTATACAGGAGATACAGGGATAAGGTGGAAAGAGGTAATTAGTAAGATAGAAGATGTATGCAGTGAAGAAACACTGGTATAGACCTGTAGGTAGAATGGTCTGGTTCTCTGCTGCAGATTCTAAGTGCGGTATGTTCACCCACAGTTGACACCTTCCAATAAGCACACTCAGAAACTTTGCAACTGCTTGAGAGAACAAAGTTGCAGCTTACATTGGAATGCAGTCCTCAGGAGGAATCCATTGCCAACTAACCTACTGTGCAAACTGCCGATTCTCTGCCCCTCATTACAACATTAAAGCCGCATTGTCAACCATTGCTTGTACGATTCTCAACCCAACGGCCAAACTCTGAGCGACAAACAAAGAATGACATCAATGGTTTTAGACATAATTGTCTGTAAAATATATGGTTAAATGACCATAATCCATTCAATTGGGTTGTGACATGTGTTTAATATGACATTGTTAACAAGTGTACCTTGCAGGTTGGGCTTAAAACTTGATATTTATTCCAGCATCTTGTGATGAACCAAGGTTACTGAATACATACCCACTGCATGTAGGATACTGGTTATTATGTGTGATGCTGCCATCATTTAAAACATCATTTTCTCCAACAGGAGTTCCAGACAATTTCCGATTCATTTCTGAACATAGCAACAACATTCAAGATGCAAAATGGATGGTGGAAGAACAAAAGTGAGTAGTCAACAATAATTACATCTTGCACAACTTGGTTCCAAATCCACTTCCACACTTAATGGAAAGATATATCAACAAGCTGCCTGACATACCTAATAAAGCTAGGGGTACGTACATGTATATGTCCTTACCTGCTCAGGATGGAGATAAGTGACAGTGAGAACATGGACTGAAGCTCATATTATTGTGAGCCAATGTCAGTCACAGAGTCATACAGCACAGAAACAGAACAATTGGTCCAACTCGTCTGCACCTACCAGATATTCTAAACTGATATAGTCCCATTTGCCAGCATTGGGCCCATATCTCTCTAAGCCTTTCTTATTCATACACCCATTCAGAGGCTTTTTATATGTTATAATTGTACCAACCTCCTTCACTCCCTCTGGCAGCTCCTTCCATACACACACCACCCTCTGCAAGTCAAAGTTGTCCCTTAGATCCTTTTTAAATCTTTCCCCTCTCACTTTAAACCTATGCTCTCTAGTTTTGGACTCTCCTATCCTCGGGAAAAGATATTGGTATTCACCTTATCTATGCCCCTCTTGATTTCATAAACCTCTATAAGGTCACTCATTCACCTCTGATGCTCCAGGGTTAAAACGTCCCAGTTGCATTGAGATTTTTGGAGGAATTTCCACTGTGAGATTTCACACTACCCCCTTCACCTACCCTCAATCCTGCGGTGTTCCTCTCCCCAGAATGTGGCCCCATCTTACCACCTGATGTTCCCAGAAGAACTCGCTAGTCACAAGATGCCCATCCAAAGGCTGGCATTCCAAGCAGCAAAGGTCACTGTGTTCCTGAACGAGCATTGGCATTCCGAAGCTGCCCAAGAAGAGGAAAATGGGATTGTGATTCTCTGACCGGTTCCTGGATTTTGAGTTTGCCATCCCACGTAGTCTCACGCTGCAAGCAGTAACTTCTGCAACTCACTCTGGTTTTGCCTCTCAAATACCCAACGTTACTGACCCTGTGCGGCCTCTGTACTTAGTTGCCAGGGAACTTCACCACCCTTCACCCACCTGCATTGTCACTAATAGTCGTTACCCTCACTATTTTCAGCTTTCACCTCAGTTAAGCCCATCCCTGTTCCCTTTAGCAGAGAAACCAGAGAAAACAGATGCAGTTTTCCCGTCCAAAGCTATTCCCTCTACTCTCCTACAAAGGTCATATTGCACATTTAACCCTCCCCAAACTCTGGTTTCTCAAGATTGGTCCTACACATCCCTTGTCAACAGGAAGCTGCTTCCCTTCTTTTACAACACCAGCTTGTGTACTAAGGTAAGTTTTGATAGGCATTTGCAGTGTGAGTTCGTGGGTAGCTGGATGAATACGTAAGTGGGAACATATGGGCTAGCAGATAGGGAGTGGGTGCTGTGTGAAAGGTGGGGGTGATGTACAAGGGTGCTGGGTAGTTGGTCTGGGATAAGCAGCTTAGTCAGAGGGTAGCTGTGTCAGAGGCACATTGCCAAGGGTTATTTGGGTGAGAGGAAATGGTTGGTTTGCAAGGCGATCAGGTGTGTGAGTATCAGAATAGGGTATTAGAGACATTGAGGGGCAATAAATGCTAATGGGATTTGTGTATAGACCTCCAAACTGCAGAGGTGATGTTAGCAATGGGCTTAAGTAGGGTATTAGAGATACATGAAAGGAAGGAACCAGCTGTAATTATGGGTGACTTTAATCTGTAAAAGTGTCTATGTGTACGTGAAGAGGAAACAATTGGTGAAGAAAGCTGTAGGTCCCTTACAGTCAGAAACAGTGGAATTTATCGTGGGAAACAAAGAAATGGCTGACCAATCAATACATACTTTGGTCTGTGTTCACAAATGAGGACATGAACAACATACCACAAATGTTGGGGAGAGGCGGGTGAGTGAGAGGGATGAATTGAAGGAAATCAGTATTGGAAGGGAAACTCATGACACTCCCCAGGACCCTGCAATTAAATATATTATTCTGCCTTGATAATTCCAAACAAAATGCAGCACCTCACATTTAACTAAATTAAACTCCATCTGCCAGTCCTTGGCCAATTTGCTCAAGTTTTTGATTTCCCCATGTACTGGATTATTGGAACGGGAGAGAGGATGACAAAGGGTCAATACTTTGCCTATTTTCTATCAGATATCTGGTAGATGGCGAAATCCAACTGATCAATAGTGCAAGTGATAATGTTCAATGCATCTGCTGCCGTTGTCCTTCGAGGAGGTAAGTCCACTATCAGGGACAGCGTATAATCTTAAAATGGCGAAAGAAAATGTCATTTTATGTGCAAAGCCCATGAGATTTCTGCAAGAACAGTTTAACTAGTCCCAGTTATCAGACTTTTTACGTAGTCCTGCAAATATTTCCATTCAAGTGCTCGCTTATCAACTTCCTGTTCAAAAGCCATAAGTTGAATCTGCCTTCACCATGCCCACAGGCAGTGCTTTTCAAGTGCAAACCACCTGCTTTGTAAAAACAAACTCAAAATCCAGGAACCGGTCAGAGAATCACAATCCCATTTTCCTCTTCTTGGGCAGCTTCGGAATGCCAATGCTCGTTCAGGAACACAGTGACCTTTATGGCATCAAGCTCTTGGCCCTTTTGACAATGGGAGCAGTTTCTCTCTCGATCAATTTTCCAGATCACTCATGATTTTCCACACCCTGTCAAATTGCTTCAATCTTCTTTTCTCTGAAACAGAGAAACTCCAGCTTCTCCTTCTACTTTTGTAACTGTTGTCTCTGATCATTTAAACCTTTCTTTTAAACTATTTGAATCCTTTCTTCACAGAAAAACAGCTATTACAGTGCAGAAAGAGCCCATTGGGCCCAGCACTTCAAACAAGCATCATTACATTGAGTCAGTCTCCTACATTTTCCCCGATACCCTGACACACTATTTCTATAAAAGAAATCATAGATATAGGAAATAGGAGCAGGCCTGGACTATTTGGCCCCATGAGCATGTTCCATCATTCATTATGATCCTGGTTAATCACCCAACTCAAAGGCCATGTCCTGCTTTTCTCCCCTATACATTAATCATTTTAGACCCCAGCGGTATATCCAACTCCTTCTTGAAAATTATACAATGTTTTGGCCTCATGTGCTTTTCTCATTAGTGAATTCCCCAGGTTCACCACACTCTGGGTGAAGATATTTCCTCTCATCTGACTCCTAAATGATCTATCCTGTGCCCTTAGACTGTAACTGCTGGCTCTGGACTCCCCTGTCACAAAGAACATCCTTTCTACATTCATCCTGTTAGAATTTTATAGGTTTCCTTGAGGTTCCCCCCAATTCTTCTGAACTCCAGTGAATGCAATCCTTACTGATTCAACTCTCTTCACATGTCAGTCCCACCATCCCAGGCATCAATTTGGTAAAACATTATCGCACACCCTCTACAGTAAGAACATCCTTCCTCAGAGAAGGAGGCCAAGACTGCACAATATATTTCCAGGTCTAGACCTTACCAAGGCCCTGTATAATTTCAGCAAGGCATCCCTGGTCCTGCACTCAAACCGTCTCACTATGAAGGCCAACACACTATTAGCTTTCTTGACCTCCAGCTGCACTTACATGCTTACCTTCAGTGGCTAGTGTAGAAGGACACTTAGATCTTGTTACACAATCCCCTCTCTCAATTTATGGTCATTCAAATAATAATCCACTCTCCTGATTTTGATCCCAAAGTGGATAACCTCACATTTATGCACATTATACTGCATTTGCCCACTCGCTCAACTTGTCAGAATCACACCTAATCTCTTCATTCTCCTCAAAGCACACCCTCCCACCCAGTTTTGAGTCATCTGCAAATTTGGAGATAATACATTAGTTCCTTCATCAAAATTATGAATATACATTGTGAAAGCTGGGATCCCAGTACCGATCCCTGCCGTACCCCAGTAGTTGCTGCCTGCCGTTTGGCAAAAGGTCTGTTTATTCCTACATGTGATTAAAGGAGCAAACCTGCTAATGCATTTAATAATTTATTCCTACTCTTTGTTTCCTGTCTGTCAACCAATTTTCCATCCATCTCAGCATCCCAGCCCAAACCCATGCCCGACAATTTTACACACTAATCTCTCATAGGGATTTAACTAAAGCCTTCAGAAAACTCAAATAAGTACACATCCACTGGCATCCCGTCATCAACTAGCTGTACCTTCGAATAATTCAACTGATTTTGTCTAGTGTGGTTTCCCTTCCATAAATTCATACTCACTCTGTCTGATCCTGGAACTGTTTTCCAAATGATCAGCTATTAAATATTTTGTAATGGACTCTGGCATTTCTCCCACCATGATGTAAAAAATATTTTAATATATGAAAATATATTAGGATATGATAGTACATATGTTACTGGACTGCAAACCGAAAGCCTGGACAAATAACCAAGATAGCTGGATTCAGTTCCAGCCATTGCAGTTTAAGAATGCATGTTTACATGTGGTTTTGCATCAAAATTGGAATGCTGAATAGAAATGATTTAGAAGGATATGGGCCAAACACAGGCACATGGGACTAATTCAGTTTAGGATGGTCAGCGAGGACGAGTGGGACTGAAGAGTCTGTTTGCGTGCTGAATGATTCTATGACTCTATCCAGAGTAGATTACCATAGTTATATAACAAATTAAAGAACTGCAAAAACTGGAATCTGAAACAAAAGCAGAAAATGCTGGAGGAACTCAGCAGGTCTGGCAGCATCAGTGCTTTCTCTCCAATGATTCCACTAGATTAGTATGGTGACCGTGGAGATTTTGTAGCAACTTACTTGAAATGTTCCATTATTAAATGCATTAGCAGGTTCGCTCCTTTAATCACATGGATTGTCTGCCAAGTGTAATGGTACGAGAACAAATTTGGCGTGCTAAAGGCATGGGAAGTTTGACTTGAGTGACATTGTACCATGTTAAATTCTCCTATTGACTAGAATAAAATTAAATTTATATCTATTAATTGACTTCAACCAACTAAATTGAGACAGGTACTGGTATATGTTGCGCAGAAGAACACAAAGCCCAATGTTCAGTCTGACAATTGACAATACACAATAGACAATAGGTGCAGGAGTAGGCCATTTGGCCCTTCGAGCCAGCACCACCATTCATTATGATCATGGCTGATCATCCACAATGAGTATCCTGTTCCTGCATTATCTCCATAACCCTTGATTCCATTATCTATAAGAGCTCTATCCATCTCTTTCTTGAAAGTATCCAGAGACTTGGCCTCCACTGCCTTCTGGAGCACAGCATTCCATATATCCACCACTCTCTGGGTGAAGAAGTTTTTCCTCA